>JAAEAF010007160.1:0-37725 GCA_011037195.1 Triatoma infestans
TGACATCAGATCGCCCTCGATCCTTAGTCATGGCAACACAAGTTCTACTGTATCTACAAACATAACGCTATTGCTAAAGTTCTGATCACATAAATGCTTTAGATTAAATAACGCATAAGTTATCACAAGGCAATCATAAGATTAACACAGGGTGACATAAGATAAGACATAAGTTTACATAAAACATATGATTACATAAAACATAAAATATCATAATTATACCAGGAACATAACTAACATAAAGGCCTTTTGAATGCAAAGTTTGAGATTTATGTCTTTCATTCAGATGCAATACTACCTGTAACACCAGTTAATTAAAATAAACGCAATCATCAGTGGCATCACGACAAACGGAGACTAGGCTGATTCATCAAGATCCAGATCTGTATTCGATACACCTTGCCACGGTCTCATCCTACCTGATGCATATATTCCCTCAAACGGTTTTTGTGTAATCTGAAACCCATCTACATTTCTCAAAACATACCGATCATTTGGAAGAATTTTCTTAATTGTGTACGGTCCGCGGTACTTAGGTATTAATTTTTTGTTTACACCCGGGGTTGTGTCGGTGTTCCTAACGATAACGAAATCACCTATATTATATTTCGTTGGAGCTTTATGCTTTTTATCATAATCCAGTTTATTCTGTTTCTGGCTGATTTCAATTTGTTCAGCTGCAGTCTCTCGGATAGTATCCAAGTTTCGTTCCGATTCATTTAATTGGTCTAAATACAACCGCAAAGCATCTTTCACTTTTCCCCGCTGGTTCACCGAAAAATAATTTGCTTTTAGTTTTCGTTACTCGGTGATACGTATTATTAAACGCAAATTCGACATCATGTAACTTAGTATCCCATTTAGATATATCGGGAACCGATTTTACTAGCATAGGAATTATATCCCGGCTACTTCTTTCTATTTGGCCATTGGCCCTTGGTGTTCCTGTAGCGATTAATACGTGTCCGATTCCTCGGGGTGTTAAATATTCCCTAAAGGCAGTTCCCCTGTCTGAAATTAATCTGAGTGGTTGACTATAACTGGCAAAATAACCTTCCAAATGTTTGATCACCTCTTTGCTATTGGTAGATTTACACGGATACAACTTAATGTACTTGGTAAAACCGTCAATAATCTCAAAAATGAACCTATACCCCCTAGAGGTCTTCTCAAATGGACCAAGATGATCTATATGCAAACTTATAAAAAGTTCTTCTCCCTTCGGAATATTATGCAATTCGCCTTCTTTCCTACCACTTAATGGTGAATAAACTATGCATTTAAGACAATTTTGTATGTATTTTTTTACTTTATCCCTCATACGGGAAAACCAATATGAACGTGTTATTAACTCTATTGTTTTATCAACTCCTGTGTGACTGATATCGTCATGATAGATTCTCATAATTTGAATTTCCATTCTACTAGGGACAACAAATAAGGTTTTATTATCCTTTTTACGGTACACCAATCCGTTTCTTAGTTCGAATTTAGGATGTTCTGTTTCCTCTAAAAGTTTCCTTATTTTGCCTATTCCCAGATCCTGCATCTGCTGTAAGGCTAAGTTTTGTTCTAAAGTATTTTCTTCCAGCATTAACACATTGTGTATTCTGCTTAGAGGGCCATTCCCAAAATGCCACGTGCTTCATTTTTCGGTTGGCACCCTGTGTGCTTACACTAAATTATAATTTTTGAAAAGCTAAAGCTCATCTACGGCTATCCATTCCTCGGATTTTATATCCTTCTTATTAAGAGCAAGTGTCCTGCCTCCTCAAAGTTGCCGCCCCTGAGTGTTGTGTGCCTAGTCCCCAATCCTGCATCTGCTGTAAGCTAAGTTTTGTTCTAAAGTATTTTCTTCCAGCATTAACACATTGTGTATTCTGCTTAGGGCATCCACGTGCTTCATTCTGTTGGCAAGCCTGTGTGCTACACTAAAATTATAATTTTGGAAAGCTAAAGCCCATCTAGCTATCCTCGGATTTATATCCTTCTTATATAGAGCAAGTTTCAGACATGTAACAACATGTAACAACATGCAAGCTATAGAAAATTTTTAGTCTATAGAAGGATAGATTCAAATAGCAATCATTCTTTTATAAGCATTTATATGTACCAACATACAGTTCAAGAACTCTTATCTAAATCTTGTCAATAAAATTTATGGGCTGATTTCATTTATTGTTTGAATATTGCATTGGATATATTTTTGAAAGCAGCTTCAAAATCTCTTGAAATGGCTGGTCAATTGCTTGAAACATTTCTTGAGAAATTTCATTCAATATTTATTTATTTACTGCCTAAAGAAACTATACATTTCTCTATAGCAAGAGATTGAACCTCTGCTGAAAGCTGAACGAAAAATACAAACGTTACAAGAAGAAACATTACAAACATTACAGCTTAATCTTCAAAGTAATAAAATAATATTAAATACTTGAATAATAAAGTAGATAGTAACAATGTTTTAAATAGATTTTATTCATTTATACAAATTATTTTAAGGAAGGAGTTTGAAGGGTCGTTGGTATTAAATAATACCTTTACAAACCTATGTATATCTTTCCTCCAAAGCCTCAGAGATAAAATAAAATAAGTGGTTTAACTTTTCTGTATTTTCTATATCTAATAAGTTAGCAAAAACATAAGAACTGTGAGAAGGTAAATAACCTATTTAACAACCTCTTTCTCAAAATTTATAATAAGGGCACTCCAAAATAAAGTGCATAATATTATCATTTTTTTCCCACCGCACAAGTAAAGCAACTCTTTTAGGATCAAATAAATGGGCTTTTCCATTATAAAAAATCCTAGGGCGATGATCACTAGCTACTCTAATCTGAGCTATCAATCTGGTTTTAATGATATTACACCTAATATTTACAAATGAACTACCATTAGCCAAGGGACACATCAATCTACAGTGGATGTTACATGAAGAGTTGAGTACTTCATGGACGTCAGTTTAGAGAACGATTTTTTAAGTTATTAGAGACCACGACCGCATGCTGCGCTTCCCAGATGTCCTGCGCTGCTATAGAATAAAGCATCTTTCTCACAAGAACCACCCAGTTAAAAGGAATGTCAGAACCATCCAAAAGCTTCACAAGTCTTCTATAGCATATCTTCAGGGTTGAGCTGCTTCACATCGATAAAATCTTCAGCCAGAATCTTATAGATTTATTAAAAATCTTGGTTTTCACTTGCCGTCATTCAACTTCCAGCGAACGAAACTATTGGGGACTTGTCGTGGCAGATTTAAGAGCAACTTTAAGATATCAATTGGACCCGATCGACTGCAGTGAAGTAGTTCAAGGCCCAATTTTTTAACTAATCCCAAACTTCTGATCGGTAGAGTATAAATTCTTAAGGGGCGGCAATTTGTCTTTTTGTCCGGGGCGACGTAACCGCTAGAGCGGGCGCTGCTTTGATGTAACAGGTTAGTCAAATGTAGGTGATGTAATGCTGCCATTCTGCCAAAAAATAGAACATTTTTCAGTAGCCAACTTAGATATTTATAAGACATAATTTTTCTTTCTCTTTGTTTCGCTCGCATCAAACCAGAGCAAATCTGTTAACGCAAATCCATTACGGTTTTTTTTTTTAAGCGGATTCTTGGTTAGTTACTAATATAGCAGAAAACTAATGGCATAGGGAGGGCACAAACCCAGCTTATTTCCCGATTTTATTCCTGAAGTAACTACTTTTACAAAGTGTGTAATTAGTGATGTGTCCCCCACTAGATACTTTAGATACAAAAAAAAAATTACGTCAGCTGATATCTTGAGTTATAATTCTGTGATAAACGATTATGAATAAAGCGTAGAGGATTAAAATATAAAACTAATATAATTTGGAGACGTTGAAGTAAGACAATTTTTTATAAAAAAAAAAAAATGTAATATTTTTTCTACGAATCTCTCACATAAGACTCTCACTCTGCCTGAATTAGTAGAGTACTCAGAAACAGAGGATTGTACAGAATAAAGGTTAATACCATTTTTAATTTATAACAATTTTCAGCCCATTCAATAGTTTTAGTAGAGTCAATCGTTTCATAAAGCCGGTGCTAATTCGCAAATGAAACAATGATCAGTCATGGCTGTTAGGATTTAATCTAAAATGCAATTCGTTTTCATTCTAAAATAACTGTTATTTTTTAGTTTTCAAATTGAAGCAACATATTGCAGGAAAATTAATGTTGTAAACAAGAAGTAAATATTGTGTACTCTATATTTAACTGTACTACAGAGCATTATTATTGTTATTATTATTACAATAGATAATAGACAATTTGACACTGTCTTTTTGTAATGGTAAACTGAATAAACAAATAAAAAAAAGGAATATACTGTTATCCTCCAATTATTGTATATTTATATTATGATCATATACATTTATAAATAATATGTCCTTATTGTCTTATACTTGTGATCCATGTAGCTATTATAAGTTTATTGTCATTTACTGTTACTGGGTGACATTTTACTATTTAATTTATTCTCATTTTTCTATAAAGTCAACAAATATACATGTTTATGTTTATTTAATTAAACATTCTACACCTTTATCAAATTCTTGACATCTGGTAGAAAAAACAAGGAGCTGAGTTTATTTCATGTAAATTTAATGGTAAATAAGAAATTTGCTCAGTTATGGCTATTGAATACTTAGACCTGTACAGTATAATTTAGTAACAAGCAACTTGATGTCTTTGTCATATCGGCATGCAGTAGAATTTATTTTACTAAGATTTCAAGTATATGCTATTATATATTATATGAGTTATAAATATTGTAACTCTTGTTATATCAATAAAAATTATAAAAGAACAGCCTCACTATTTTGGCTTCAATATTGAAAATTGCATTATTGGATGCAATTACAGTCTCTCATAAAAAATTGGGACAGAAAAATCCTACAAGTGAAAAAAGTACATCTCGAATCAAAAGTTTCTAACCTTCTTCCTTGTATTGAGCAAATGGGAAAAATATACATACCATCGACGCTTTCCATACAAAATATGTAAAAGAACCAAATTTCAAGGGTAGCTTGCAGCCTCTAATTATTTTGCCATCTTAGACAGATAGGAGAGCTGCTCACCAGTAAACTGTCTAATGTCAATATTTGCAATTTTATGTGATTTGTCCCAAATACTATTTTTTCCCCATAAATTTCATTTCATTATGTTTAATTTTCTCTCCCTCTAAAAAATTGTCAATCCCAAATCACGTTCTCTCATAGATCGTCTAATGAGAGAGACGGCCTTCACTATTGTACAAGGTGAAATATCTGAAAGAATGTTCAGGAATGTTCTTCACATTTATTTCAATAAGTTCCACATGTATGCGTTTATAATCATCATTATAATCATGCGCCTCTTCTACCGCCTTAGCGGTGTGAGGCTCTATTGAAATTATAAAAGACATAATTTTTAAATCCACGTAACAAAAGTAATGTTTATCTTTGGTGAAAAGGCTACTTAGGTAAATGTTTTTCATGGTTAGGCCTCTCATTAACTTAAGATTAAAAGAAGCTCTCTCTACTTTGAAGCTATTTATCCTATGAATCAATGATGAATGTGACAAAATTTAAAATTTAATTTTCGATCAATTTTATTTCAATATATATATTTTGCAAAAGTTGAAAGTTTTTTTAATTAAATATGAAAAATGCCAAAATCGTGGTTTTCTTTGATTTTTACCTAAAATCAAAACCTGGGATAAATTAACGGTTTTTATCTTGGAACACTCGGTTTTGCATTGAAATTTGCTCATGTACTTTTTAAATGCATTTATCGCTATCAAACTTTCATCGATCTCTAAGAGATGGTTCCCTTACCACATTTTCTTACAAGTTGCCAGCGATAGGATATAAATAGCATTTCTTTTCTTAATTTCGGTTGAAGATACTGGGAATCCCTTGAAATTTATTTAGAGGAATAAAATTATTTAGAAGACTAAATACCAAAGATACAACAAAAATTAACTCAGCTAAATGGATTATTCAAAATAGTTCTATAGTAAAATTCCCAAATTTAATATTTGTTAGAAAAGTTTACTAACGGTCTCTAGTAAAACCTACTCTGCCAGTACCTGTCCGATGCCTTTATAAGTAATGAGCTATCTTCTGAAAAAAGATAATAGATTCTTGTGGCAAGATCTCTATTATAAACTTCTCTAACAGAAAATCTGAAACGAATTTTGCCTACAATCTGTCGCATAAGAGCTTTTGTATAATCGGACTAATTAAAGGAGCAAAGTTACTTCAAATTAAGAATGTTCGGAAGATTGGAAACTGTTTGACTACAATACCCATATCGCAAGGGCTACTGTGGAGTGGGGAAGTTGGAGCCAGAAAAATGTCAATCCTTTTAAAATCTGGATTTATAAAATAAGGACAGTCTACCGGCAATAAAAAACAATATTATAAATAGAATTTACGGGTTCTTTTAAATATTTCATAAATTTGGAAAATAATGCAATACATCTCTTTCCTCTGTTTTGTAAGACGACTATAACAAATTAAACAAGAGATTTCATCCGATGTACAACAATAAATAAAATATACTTAAATAAATATTTTTTTCCTTACTCAACAAATAACAAGAATAAACAAAAATTATAAATACAACTTAATATCTTGTAAAATTGAATTAACCCTTTTGCATAAAATAAGAGCTAAATTACTTCACAAAGATTATATTCAATCCACTTAGAAATTACATCACAATATCAGCTGGACTAGAAGAAGCACAAATTATTTACAATAAACAATAATTATAGTTCTATAAGGCTTTTTTACTTAACATAATTCCTAAATTTGTTAGGTGATATGAATAAAAGAAGGATTTACTCAGTGCTTGACAGTTTGGATTATTTACTCTAGTGTTAAGGGTAAAAATGCGAGTTTATGCTCATCTAACCTACTCAAATACTTAATTTTGGGAATATGTACATTTCTTCTAGGAATAAAAACAAAAAAATGTTTATTTGTTTGGGTATATATTTTTTTAAAGTGAAATGAAAAAATAAACATTAGTCCGGGGCACGTCCCTTAAGAATAACGAAAGTAAATACAGATGTAGATGAACATATCTGGCTAATACAGGATTAATATGCAAAGTAAAATAGAACAAAAAAAAAACGAAAATAAATACATGATGAAAATTTGAATTTCAGACGACGTAGGTGCTAGAGGGAGGGCTAATGGAATGCTGAATTACAGAAGAAGGGTGCCAGCGGGAATGAAATGTCGACGGTAGATATTGGATGATTTGAGTGACAAACTCGGTAGAAGGCAACTGAACCCTATGGCGCAATAGCCCATGAAGGGCCAAGGCTTTTTGAATAGGCGGGCGGGCGTGTGTAAGCTTACCGCGGTTCCCATCCCACGCCATTTAATCTCGGCCTTCGCTACCTAGGGCTCTACTAACTGTAGTTTCCCACTTGTTATCACGATGCTGGGTCAACACCGACTTTGCCCTCATGGGAATCGAACCCTGAATTCTCGCACGAAGGTAAGTGCGCTAGACACTAGACTTTTTTTCGTGTGAGGACAGAAGACAATTAACATGGACTATTTTCTCAGTATTGGTGTAAGAATCTTGAATGTGGATAGGGTGGAGGCATAGTGAATGGGAGGAGGGAAGGAAAGATAGAAACTCTAATGAGGAAGGAGCGATCGAATGTTGAAGTGTTATGGAAGGGTGGTAGAGATCGGATTGGTAAGGGCGGATGTTACGTTGCACTAAGAATGATTTAGTTTTAAAGAGTGCATAAATGTAAGAGGGTGTTTGAGTGTAGATAGTTTGGTATAGAAAAGACCCAAGAAAGTATTGCCTGCGGAAGGAAGGGTTAAGCTACGTCATTTCGGCTATTAGCGGGAAATTCGAGAGGAGAGCCCAAAAAACCGAATGAAGCCACTCATTTGGTGTTTTAGTCTGTTAGGGAGATCTACCCTAGAGTCTGTCAGAGAGACCGCCCTATGACTTCACATCCGAAATCGAAGAGGAGGAAAAGCTAATGAGGAAACTAGGAGTTGCCGGGTAGGTTGGGTAAAAGGGAACTAGACCTATGGACATGTCTAAGAGCAGGAATGGATCGTCTGCAGATAAGGGACATGAGGTTTCCAAGGCAGGGTTTGACCTAGATTTTTAACAGAGGTTTAACAGAGGAGGCAGGACGATCATTTAAAGTTAGGACAGGAAAGATTGGAAGGGTTCTCACGAAGCTGAAGAGCCATAAAAATCGTTTGGAATTTGTCCGCATTTGCAGCCTATAATGGACATATTTGTTAGAAACTGACACAAATCAAAACTAGTGCATACTTCTGAGTAAATCGTGAAGTATGAAGTAAGGGGAAATGATCTAGCATATGAGGAATTTTAAAGTTCTGGACTTTAAGGCTCTAAGGTATCAAAATACATATTGGGCTACACATTTATACAATTATTTGAGAGCAGCATACCCACAGACAACTTGACTCACTCAAACTATATTATAGTACACTTTACAGACAACTAATTTTATGTACAAAACCCTGATATACAAGGGAGGCGATAGATGTGCTAGTTTTAAATCTTAGTGATCTGGCTTATAGCAACTCTCTTTTCACATCTATAGGAGCATATTTTCTACAAGTAATTCTAATAGATATATCCTAGTGTATACCGAAATTGAATATTAACAGAACATTGGAGAGGTTATATGTATTATAAACAACATCTCTTCCTCCCACAGCCACTTTCAAAAATGAACTTTAAGTTCGTTTAAGAAGAACTTTTTTTCTAATAAAATATATCTTTATTGGTATTAGATACTCGTCAGAATTAATATTACAAGATAATAACTTAAACTAGCATTTTTTTAAAAAAAGAAGACAAATAGCTTGCTAATCACCAACACTATTTTTAATTATAGTATCTTTCTCTCTACAACCAGATAGTATCCATTTAACAATTGCTTTCGTGAATCTATAATGATATTTAAAATCAATTCTAATTCAATTTAGATCTTTGTAAAAGTTTTGTTACCTAATTAATCCTTTAATCAACTCATCACTTTAATTATAACAAACATAGTCTCATAGGATACTCCAACAGATGTGCATTGCTATTTTTATTCTTATGAAATTTTGGTCCATAATCTAGTAAATTAGGTGCTTGAGAAAATGTTCGTGGTTGAGTACATATCTAAATTGCTGAGCACAATTTTTTTTTAAATTAAGGCGCGCCAACATTCTAAGTCATTGGCGTCCAGAGCTTTATCAGTGCACTGTCAGCCTCCGGGCAGTGTTCTCTTTTTGCTGACAATACTACTTACCACCGGGCAGTGATCTGTAAAGGCTCCGAGGAAGGGAAAATCTAAGGGTAGCACTTCTGGACTCGAACCAGGGGCTTCAGCGTTACAAATCCAGTGCGCTACCACTGAGCCTGTTAAAAATAAATATTTGGGCAATAACTTTCCTACCTATTCATAATAATTTTGAAATTTAAGCGCCTTATTTCTACCATTTAGTTTTAAATCTTTTTTTTTACATGTTTACTTTCTTTAATAATTAAATTTAAGGTAAATATTACAGATTGTTTGATATTAATAATAACACATGGTGAATGAAAATGTTCTTCTTCATACGAATCAATGCTGCTTTATCCAAATCGTTATTCAGGAAGAAAATTTGGTTATCATATTACCTTCAGCTGTTAATTACACGCTCACAATGGAGTCAGTACTCACTCAAGATTAATCCTTTTTTTCTAATTAAGGTGAGCCAACATATGACGTTAATGGCGGAGGGAGCCTTTTCAATGCACTAGCTGGACATTGTTCTTTCGCTGCAGATAACAATGGACAGTGAGCTGAAGAACCTTATAGGGAGAGTCCTTATCTAAGGACAACAATACCTAGCTCAAACCCAAGGTCTCCACGTCATAATACTTATGTGTTGTAAGATCATTTACCTTTGATAAATTTTCTGTATGGTTAGCATAAGGTTTTAGTTAATCACGAATCCCTTTTATCTGGCACTTCGACATTAGTGGTCATAAGTGGTCTGCGCAGTGTACTCTCGTTACAGGCTGCATTGCCTATCACCGGATAGTGAGCTGAAGAGCTCCTAGGAACAGAAAATCAAGGGCAGCATTTCTGAACGAACCCGGGCCTCCCGCTTTAAT
The DNA here is from genome assembly GCA_011037195.1 of Triatoma infestans. NCBI lineage: Eukaryota > Metazoa > Arthropoda > Insecta > Hemiptera > Reduviidae > Triatoma > Triatoma infestans. Next base: position 10,172 of record JAAEAF010007160.1, read on the forward strand.
TAAAACTCTTATTAATTATTATTACTATTACTATAAACCATTATTGCAATATAACTCTCCATTTCATGCTCAATTTAAGCTCAAGAGTATTTACATAATAGTGTGTACTCGATTTTTATTCTTACCACCCATAACGAATTGCACAACAAGCAAAGCTTATGCAAATTTTGTATTCCAGTTTTAGATACTGAAAGTTCAAAAAAGATTTATGTTCTTTATTTTTATTTAGGAAGTAAGATGATAAAAGAAGATCTTAAACTGAACAACGTTACAAGAAATAATTTATGCCAATAGATCTTCCTAAATCTACTGCATAACTTTTTGATCAATTAAATTTCAACATCGAAACTATAAAAAGAAAACAAGAAGCTACCCAAATAATTAACAAAGTATATAATGTGTTTACAATATGTACATAAAAAAAAAATAAATAAATAAACATATATACACAAGAGCATAAAATTAAAAATCATTACTGTAGCTATCCAGTCGTCCAAACAAATGGTTCAAGTCGTTCTTCAAGAGGAAGAGCATTATTCAACTTTTCTATAGTTTCCAAAGTTTTATTCAATGATAAATGGCATTTAGCTATTTGTGTTGTAAGATCATTTACCTTTGATAAATTTTCTGCGTGTTTAGCATAATTTTTTTGCCTCTGGGCAATTAAATTAAATATACGAGCAACTTCAGCATCAATCTAGAAAAATTTTAACAAAAATTGTAATATTTTATTCTATTTTTCATTCATAGTTATTCTGTTTTGAAAATATAAATAAAGTACTATAAATAATTACCTCCTTTATTTGATTAGCCAGTTGATTCTGATCTGTGGCGACTAGATTTGCACATTCATTCAGATATTTTTCACATCTCAAACATAATTTATATAATGAATTAGGATCTAACCTCTCTAAAATTTCTGGATCTCTTGGAGCCGGCAGGTTTAAAGTACCACGCATTATAGGAAGGAACATTGGTATTTTCTATAAAAAAAAAAAGAAAGAAGAAAATATTTATTTAATATTTATCAAGAATATATGAAAAAAATCCTCGGTTTACTGTGTCCCTATTAAAGCTGCTTCTTTTTTTTCTTACTTGACCCACTTCAAATTAGTTCATCTTCAGAGCTATTTTGTGAAACAGGCTCAGAAATGAAGACCATCCACAAGTTAGAGCCGAAATGGACGGATTTCCTTTAACAGGACCGTAACAAGAAAAACTGGCAGACTTAAGGATAAAATCTTACATACTTCAGTGAATATGCACTAAATTTTATTAATATGTTGGAGAAGAACATGAAATCTTTTGCCCAAAAGTTTTAAACGAAAAGTAAAAGAAATGTAAATTGATCTTCCTCAAACTGTAACTTGAAATTACTTTAATGCCTTCAACAGTAAAGAGTAAAAAATTTGTTCATAAATATTACTGATATATATAATCTTCTGATATATATTGTAATATGTGTAACTCTAGGAGAAATGATAAATATTATTATGATATTTATGTTAAATATAAATTAACAAAAATTACATTTTTGTGTAAGGTGAAATTTGGGGTTTTTGAAGGTTGGGTGAAAAAATAAGGAACAGTTATGAAGGTAGTGTCTGCGCGGCAGACACCCAAGGAGCGAGGGCGAACGTACGCCAAGAGGTGAAATACAAAAACAATAAAATAAATAGAATTAAAATCAAAATGAGATGCAAAAGAAGAAGCTGCGACTTACCTGGAGAGTGGTGAAGCTGAATGCGCAAGCGGCGAAGCTGCGACGATAGGTGAACGGTCGAGGAAGCTGTGGCGTGTACGTGTATTTGTGTGGGCGTGTGTGTGTGGGGGAAAGAAAGGATCTCAGGTGAAAGGAAGGGAGTGAGAGTGCTCCGTGTAAGCTGAAGACGCTGTTGTTGATAACGGCTGGTGGTGTTAGAAGAGCCCAGGCGCGGAAGGTGACTGATTCTCCAGAGGTTGGCGAGGAAAGACGCGACTTGTATCTCAAGAAGATAACGAATATTAATTCGTTATCGAAAGGCGCGAATACGGCGAATCAATATAAGGCGAATTTTCCACTCACGACTAACTGCTTAGAAAGAAGCGGAAGTACACGTTGCACAGGCGAGAGCTGGACGAACCGTACACCGCAGAAGAAGAAGCGGTAACTGAGGTCAACTAGACGGGCGACAGAGAAGAGAACGGCACAATACACTGTTGACCAGACGATGTACAGAAGAGAAGTGAGTTAAGTTTTTGAGGAATACAGAAGGTTTTGAAGGGTAAGGGAAACGGAAATAACGCCCGCAGTCCGAAGATGAAAGGTGCCGGCAATCCCACCACCAAAAACAGAGAGAGAGAGGGAAAATGCGGGGAAGCGTGGGAAATATGCGGGCGACGAAATTATTTCAAAGGCAAGCGGATTAACGCGTACGCACGCACGGGCGGAGTAGGCGCGTATGCGAGGCAGGCGTGAGAAAATTACCAAGTTAAAATATCGAGGCAGAGTTAATCCCTCAAAGGGAGCCGACCGAACATCCCGCCCGCCCTGAAGACTCGACTTCAGTGATCACTGGGTCGGGAGCGGACAAAGTTTGGCGAGAGGACGGCGGAGGGTGCCGGAGGCGGTGTGCACGTCGGCGACGCGACTGACGGAGTCACGTCCCGGATGGAGGGCGACGATGCGGCCTAAAGGCCATTGGCGCGGCGGAACATTGTCCTGGTGGACTATGACGACGGTGCCGGGTGCGACCTCCGTAGCGGGACGAAGCCACTTGGCACGTTGTTGGAGCGTGTGGAGATACTCCTGACGCCAGCGCTTCCAGAAGTCCTGTTGAATACGCTGGGTCAGGTGCCACCGGGACAGGCGATTAATATTAACGGCGGTAACATCGCGCTCAGGAGGCGCGGTGAGAGGGCGGAAAACCAGAAAATGGCCGGGCGTGAGGGGTTCCGGATCGTTCGGGTCGGAGGAGAGGGCGCACAGAGGGCGCGAGTTCAGGATCGCCTCAACGTCGGTGGTCACAGTGAGCAGTTCCTCGTAAGTGAGGCGCTGGTCACCCACGACGCGGGTGAGATGGTGCTTGGCGGACTTAATAGCCGCTTCCCAGAGGCCTCCAAAATGAGGACTGGCCGGGGGGATGAACCTCCACTCAATGCCAGCGGAAGCGGCGGCGCGACAGACGGCTTGTTGGTGACGTTCATCACCCAACAGGCGACCGAGTTCCCGAAGTTCGTTATGGGCTCCGACAAAGTTGGTGCCATTGTCTGAAAAGATGGTGGTCGGGAGCCCACGGCGAGCGGTGAAACGGCGGAAGGCGGCGAGGAAGGCGGACGTAGAGAGCTCCGACGCGATCTCGAAGTGTACGGCTTTGGTGGTGAAGCAGATGAACGCCACCAAGTAACCTTTAGTGACCACCGCGCCGCGGAGGCGGGCGCTAGAGATGGCGAATGGGCCGGCAAAGTCAACGCCGGTCACGGTGAAGGCGGTGGCGGAGGTAACACGCTGAGTGGGGAGGTTACCCATAGGTTGGATGACAGGGCGCGGTTTGGCGGTGAAGCATCGGTTGCACTTTCCGATGCGATGGCGGACTACATTGCGACCATCCAGGATCCAGTAATGGCGGCGGATATAGGCGTGGGTGGCGAGAGCACCGGCGTGCAGAAGGCGGATGTGGGCGTCGTCGATGATGAGCTGGGTGAGCGGGTGCTTCTTAGGAAGCAAGGCGGGATGGCGGAAACCATAAGGTAATGGAGCAGAGGAGAGACGACCGCCAACGCGAAGTACCTGCTCATCATCCACGAAGAGATGAAGCTGGCGCACGAGGCGATGCCGAGATAGCGGATCACGGGCCTCGTGGATTTCTTTATCCAGGTGCGGGGATTGGGCCAGGCGGATTAAGGTGAGCGTGGCATCGCGAAGCTCCGAGGCGGTGAGGAATCCGGTGCGGCGAGTGGAAGAATGGCGACAGTTGAAGATGAAACGCCGACAGTAGGCGGTTACGCGCTGTAAGGTCGCTAGCGACGAGAAGCGGTCAAAGACGGTGTCTTCTTCAGGGGCGGTGACAAGCACAACCGAAGCGGGGGGTTTGGCCTCCTGTTCGATAGATGTCTCATCAACCGGTGCGGGGGTGTGAGGCCAAGAGGCGGGAGCGGCGGCGAGCCAGGAGGGCCCCTTCCACCACAGGGGGTGATCCTGCAGATGGTGAGGCGGCAATCCGCGGGAGGCGCAGTCGGCGGGGTTATCCTCGGAGAGCACATGGCGCCAGGTGTTAGGCGGAAGGAGATCTTGAATTTCGGCGACACGATTGCCGACGAAGGTCTTCCACCGGTGACTCTCACCGCGAATCCAGGCGAGAGTGACCGTGGAGGCAGAGTACGCGGTGATGAAGGCGCCGAGATGGGGGAGCATGCGTGTGCTGACGGCGTGGAGCAGCTTGGCGAGGAGATGGGCACCGCAAAGCTCCAGGCGCGGTAAGGAGATGGTTTTGTTGGGGGCTACCTTTGATTTTGCGGTGAGGAGGTGGACGTGGTGATGGCCGGTTGCAGTAGTGGTGTGGAGATACACGACTGCGGCGTACCCGGATTCAGAGGCGTCGCAGAATCCGACAAAATGATGAACAGAGGAGGGATGTACGGCGGGCAATAGACGCGGTATTTGCAGGTGGCCGAGATCCGGGAGGTGACTCTGAAAATTATGCCAAGGCGCGATGAGCTCCTCGGGAAGGGCTTGGTCCCATTCCAGTTGGAGGCGACATAACTGGCGAAAGAACAATTTGGCGCGGAAGGTGACGGGAGTGAGCCACCCGAGGGGGTCGAAGATGCGCGCCATCTGGCTAAGAACAGCGCGTTTGGTGGAGGCGGGAGTGCTTAGGCGGACGGCGTAGAAAAAGGTGTCGGCGGTAGGGTTCCACCCTAACCCCAAAATTTTGAGGACCGGATCGCGGTCCAGACATAGGGGGTCCTCAGACGGAGGGAGGCGACAATGGTCAGGCGGAAGGCCTTGCAGGAGGGCGGGAGAGTTGGAAGCCCACTTCCGCAACTCGAACCCGCCCGCCATGAGCAGCTGCTGCAGTTGGGCGCGGAGGGCTTGGGCGTCAGCCTCTGACGAAGCGCCGGTGAGCACATCATCGACGTACACGTCGTGGAGGAGAGTGGCCTGGGCGTGGGGATGCTTATCCCCTTCATCAGTCGCTAGTTGGCGAAGGGTGCGTAGGGCGAGGTAGGGCGCAGAGGATACGCCGTAGGTCACCGTGTTTAGGCGGAAGGACGAAATGGGGTCCTGATCGGAGAAGCGCCAAATGATGCGCTGAAAATCCCGCTGCTCGGGAGCGACAAGGATCTGGCGATACATTTGCCGAATATCGGCGGTGAAAACGAAGGCGTGAAGGCGAAAGCGCAGAAGGAGCGTGGCGATGTCGGCTTGGAGTTTAGGACCGGTAAGCAAGAGGTCATTCAATGACCGGCCGTTCGAAGAGGCGCAGGAGGCGTTGAACACGACCCGCAACTTAGTAGGCGGGTCGTCCGGGCGATGAACCGCATGATGCGGGATGTAGTATGGCGTATAGGAGGGCGGGGCGTCATCGGGACGTACAACTTCCATATGGCCGCTGTCGAGGTAGTCCCGCATAAATTCGATGTACGCGGCGCGTAAGTCGGGGTTTTGCGCCAGGCGCTTCTCCAATCGGAGGAACTGGCGGGTGGCGACGGTGACGGAGACCCCGAGGCGATCATCAGTGAAGGGGAGAGAGACGATATACCGTCCACTGGCGGAACGTTGGACGGAGCGGGAGAAGAGGTTCTCACAGGCGCGTTCGGCGGTGGTCAGGGGTAGATTTTCTGGCACTTTATCGACCTCCCAGAAGCGGCGGACGAGCTGAGTTAGGTCCTCCTCCTCACCTTGAGAGGAGCAAGGGGGCAAGATGCACGGAGGAATGGCGAGTGAGGCGGGTGTCTCCGGGGCTACAAGAAGTGAGGCGGTGGTATCCTTCAACGGACACTCAGCAACAGGAGGCGGGTTCGATGGAAGGGCTGACGCGGAGCGTTGGTGAGAAGTGCTAGAAGGGGGGCGCTCATTGTCGCGGGTGGATGCGGTAAACCGTACCCGTTTCGCATACGGCAGAGGGCGATAAGGTCCATAAAGGACCCAGCCGAGAGTGGTATGGAAGGCGGCTGGAGTACGCAAGGTAGGCGGAAGCCTGCCCGGGAGAAGAATATGGGGAAGAACGTCATTCCCGAGAAGAACATCAATATCCCCAGGTTTGTTGAACCGATGATCAGCCAGTTGCAAGTGCTCAAGACGATCCCAATCGTCCGGTAGGGCTTGACAGGGGGTTGGGGGAATGATGCTATCTAGCACGAGGACCGATATGGGGAGACGGGGAGGGTCACCCCGATGCAGCATGGAGACAGTGGCGCGATAATGCGAGGTGGTGGAGGCATTGGACCCCAAAGTGGAGATCCTGGACTCCACGCGCTGAAGAGGTAGGCGAAGGCGCTGAGCGCAGGCGCGGGTTAGAATGGTGACATGACTTCCGGAATCAATAAGGGCGCGGGCGAGGTCGTGATAAGGCCGATTTTCTAGACGCAGGCGAACGGTGGGCATGAGTACGGGTGGAGGCGAGCGAAGTGTAGCGTTAAGCGAGAGCGACGGTCAATAATTTTGCACAGAGGGGTCAGAGGGGTACCGCCTACGTGTGCGTCCACGGGAGGCGGGAGGCGATTGAGGTCTGGGATCAGCAATGACAGGTGGCGGTGATGGGCAGTCGGCCCACCGTATACAAGGCGGGGAGGTGCCACGCTCAGCCTCCGGATGAGGCGGTGAGTGCGAGGAGGAAGACGTCGATTGGCGCGGCGAGCGAGGAGGCGAAGGGCGCGGAGAGCTGGTTGAGAGCTCGGGCGAAGACGGATAACGAGGGGGGACGCTTTGGGAAGGGAGATGCAAGATGGTATGGTGGCGACATCGGCACAGGTGGCACGTCTGTTCTGAGCGGCATCGCTCATGAAGGTGACCATCGGACAGACAGTTCCGGCAAACATGGTGGTTCAGAACAAACTCGCGGCGACGTCCCACGGGCATTGATTTGAATGCCACACATTGACGAATAGTGTGGTCTGGGCCACGGCAGTAGGCGCACAAGGGGGTAGAGCGGGGTCGCGACGGAGATGTAGTCGCCGTGGTAGATTTAGGCGACGTGAGGCCGGGAGTGCGGGCGGCGCGAGGAGGCGAGGACAGGCCAGGCGACCTCGGCAGCGGGGATGGAGGGCGAGAAGGAACGGAGTCGCGAGAGCGAGGCGACGAGGGGGTGGTGCGACGCGGGGCAGAGGGGATGAGGCGCAAGGCGTGTAGGCGTCGTTGCAGGAAGGCGGTAACGTCCGTGACTGTGGGGAACTCGACAGCCGCATGCTCGAGTTCGAACGCTTCCCGGGTCTGGGCGTCGAAGTGGCGGGCGATCAAGGAAAACATGAGGAAGGAAGCGAGATCTGGGGCGGCCACGGTCAATAGGGCGTGAGCGGCTTCCAAAGGGCCAGTGAGTATCCGTTCCAGGCTCTGGACGGACGAAAGGGGGGTGCCGGAAGGAACCTCGAGGAGGCGCTGTAGGAGGGTTTCGGCAAAGTGCCGGCGGTTATCATACGCCGTGCACAGAGCGTGCCAGGCGCGATCGAATTGACCGTCCACTAACGGGATATTGGCGATGATGGCGCGGGGGGGGCCCTCTAGCACCCCATGAAGATAGTGCAGGCGATCGATATCGGAAAGCGACGTCTGGTCGATGACGATCGATTGAAATAAGGCGCGAAATTCCCCCCAGCGACAGATATCGCCGGAGAAGGTGGGAACGGGAATAACTGGAAGACGGGAGGCAGAGGAAGAGGAAGGTGCGGAAGCGGAGGCGGAGGCGGAGGCGGGAGGACACAAGACCTCGGACAGTGCAAGCTGCACTTCGTGATACAGGGCGCGGAGTTGCCGACGCTTGGCTAGGAGACGTTCCTCGGACATGTCGCCTGGTAGCTTGGAGGCCTGAAGGTAGGGCTCCGTCCGTTGGAGGAACGCGGAAAATTCCTCTTCTGCCAGGCGTTGCATGCCCAAAGCGCATTGGGGGGAGAGTTGGTTACTCTTCCGTTTGGCGAAGAGGTCGTCCAGAAGCTGCTGGAGCACTTCCGTAGCTTCTTTGACCAGTCTGTCAAAGACGACAGACGACAGCTGGGCGCTGACGGGGGGAGGCGTCTTACGGGGCATGGTAAAGATGGCGAACTAACCACCGGATGCGGAATCCGGCCCGGAGGACCAAAAATGTCTGCGCGGCAGACACCCAAGGAGCGAGGGCGAACGTACGCCAAGAAGTGAAATACAAAAACAATAAAATAAATAGAATTAAAATCAAAATGAGATGCAAAGGAAGAAGCTGCGACTTACCTGGAGAGTGGTGAAGCTGAAGGCGCAAACGGCGAAGCGGCGACGATAGGTGAACGGTCGAGGAAGCTGTGGCGTGTACGTGTATTTGTGTGGGCGTGTGGGTGTGTGGGAAAGAAAGGATCTCAGGTGAAAGGAAGGGAGTGAGAGTGCTCCGTGTAAGCTGATGACGCTGTTGTTGATAAAGGCTGGTGGTGTTAGAAGAGCCCAGGCGCGGAAGGTGACTGATTCTCCAGAGGTTGGCGAGGAAAGACGCGACTTGTATCTCAAGAAGATAACGAATATTAATTCGTTATCGAAAGGCGCGAATACGGCGAATCAATATAAGGCGAATTTTACACTCACGTCTAACTGCTTAGAAAGAAGCGGAAGTACACGTTGCACAGGCGAGAGCTGGACGAACAGTACACCACAGAAGAAGAAGCGGTAACTGAGGTCAACTAGACGGGCGACAGAGAAGAGAACGGCACAATACTGTTGACCAGACGATGCACAGAAGAGAAGTGAAGTTAAGGTTTGGAGGAATACAGAAGGTTTGAAGGGTGAGGGAAACGAAAATAACGCGCGCAGTCCGAAGATGAAAGGTGCCGGCAATCCCACCACCAAAAACAGAGAGAGAGGGAAAATGCGGGGAAGCGTGGGAAATATGCGGGCGATGAAATTACTTCAAAGGCAAGCGGATTAACGCGTACGCACGCACGGGCGGAGTAGGCGCGTGAGAGAAACAGGCGTGGGAAAATTACCAAGTTAAAATATCAAGGCAGAGTTAATCCCTCAAAGGGAGCCGACCGAACAGGTAGGATACCTTCAGTTACAGTAAAAGGAATTTCCCTTCCTTTCACTCTTCAGTGGAGGGAGGGATTATATAAATCTAGGGCCAGAAATAGTGAGGGATCAAATTTTTTGTGATGAGAAATCTGTGTATAGGACGAGGAGTGCAATCCGAAAATGTATAATAGTGACATGGTGCAAACCCAACCTTCAACAAATTTTTACATGTAAGTCTTATTATGAATTAATCCCTCTAATTTTGGTTTTATCTTAAGACAAGATTTGATACTAACTTATTAACTTATTTTGTTATTATTAAATATATACATGATAATAATGAGCTATGTATGATTTATTTCACATCCTCTCCTAGTTCAGGTGAACTCAGACCTCACGAGATCCCTTTAGAGAAGATTTACATTATAAATTCTAATTATTTAATTATTAATTAAATTTACCCCCCAATAAATAATATTACAATATATGGTCTTTATGTTAACAAGTGTACATATGGAAGAGAGTGTATTGGTAGTTTAAAACTATTCACTCTCAAATTAAGCATTAATATAGATAAGAGCAAATAAAACAAGAATTTCTACATAATTTATTAGTTAAAAGGAAGTTATAAAATCTCTTCAAATATAAGTGATATAGGAATCAGTGACCAAGGGGACGTTTCACTGGATCATGTTACGAGTGAAGTTTCTACGTGTATCAATACTCATTTTATTTTTTAATTTAAGGCGTGTCAACATCTATGGTCATTGGGCCTAGAGCCTTCTCAGTGCACTGCCGGCCCCGGACAGTGTTCTCTCGTTATAGGCAACACTGTCCATCACCGGGCAGTGAGCTGTAGATGCTCCTAGAATGAGCAAATCTTTAATGCAGTACAGTTGGACTCGAACCCTCCGCGTGAGTGTGCAGTGCGCTAAACCCTTCCCTATCAATACTCATGTTATAATATTTGTAACTTCGACTGTACTGTAGTTTGTGGATCGCTTCACTTTGGAGCATTTCATATGAGTAGTCACCGCTCTTCATGTGACTTCCAGTGCTACCAATTAACAACAGATGCGATGATGGCAGTGATTGGACCTGCAGTGTTGAACATTAGGGCACCATTCAATATGATGCAACTAGTTCCAGGTGTCGCAAGTAAACAAGTTCAATTAAATGGTGCATTGAACAGGGGATTTTTATTCCGCGAAATGGACTGTCCATTATGCGAAATGCTTGCACTTAGGTCTAAACATGGAAAATTTGAACGGTTTAGGTGTCATACAACTGATGATGGTCATGTGGTCTATGGTGACTTCCTTATGGCCAGTAGTGATAATACCTTCTTAAGTGCCTGTACTCGCTATTTATATGTTCATACCCACTTTAAAATAAAATAATGTTAAAAGGCAAGGAATTAAAAAAAAAAAAAAAATTGGGTCCACATACTATAGAAACCCCATAACTTCAAACGAAGAAGTGTCATTTCATATACTTCTCTAACTTGTGTGCAGATATTATCGTTGGTCAAGATTTATTAAAGGAGCACTCTAGTACATTAATGAATTTTAGCGGACAGTAATTTGCCCTCACGATCTGCGGTTTAACTATTGCTAATAAAGAACCTGTATTTTTGATTTATAATTAAATGTCTGATTGTAAACCTGTTGCTGTTAAATATAGTCATTATTATGAAAATGATAAGAAGTTTATTAGAGCAGAGGTTCCTCGACTATTGGGGAGGGGAATTATAGATCCCAGCAAGTCGTCATGGAAAGCTCAAGAGTACTGGTCACCTCAATCGACAAGCACAAGAAGCGTATGGTTATAGACTACTTTAAAACAATCATTTACTTTTGTGGATGCCACTCTCGCGGCTGGAGCGAATAGTAAAGGAAGTAGCTAACTACGAGGTTTTCAGTCAAATTGATCTAAAAAGCGCTTAACATCAAATACCTATCAATTTCATATATTTGTTCACTTGAACAAAATACTACATTTTGACCAATGAGGCCATCTTCAGCTAGTTTTATTACTTTATGGATTGTTCTGTCTAGAGAACGCCAAAGAATACACAATAATTTAAACTGTTTGAATGAAATATAGCTCTGGCAGCTATCGGTCAAGAAGAAATAATGCAAGCTGAAGATGTCCTCATTAAGTGGACGTCCTATTTTGTTCAAGTGAATGAATAAATGAAATGGTGAAGCATCAGAGACATTTTCCCTGGTAGCCTGCTTCATTTTGTGGTCATCGGCCGGTTTCGGGCGTTCGCCCATCTTCAGGATGCGTTTTTCAGACAGTGTCCTACCACGGAAAATGTCTCTGATGCTTACCAGCTCTCCGAACCACCACCACAACTACTGAAATGGTGAAGAGCAGGTTGAACTATTTTTTTCCCCTATGTTTATTATGAAAGTAGAGGGTAAAACAGTTTAAATCTATCAGGAAGTAAATATACACGCCACTCAATACAACTAATGAACAGCACTCACAAAAGAGGACGTTTCTTACTACTTGTAGGATCGCTTAAGACTGGGTTCTGAGGTTTATCATGAAAAAAACTGGTAATTATTTATAAAGCCTTACTAACTTCATACCTGCAATCTTAAGATGTCAGGATCTTTATCATTTTCACTTTTGGTTGGAGCTTTAACAACCACAACGTTATGAGCACGGAGCGCAGACGTTTTGCGAAGGACACCTTTTCTACTAACAGATGTAGAAGGGCTAGCTCCTAGTGATTTTCCCCTAATCAGATGACTTCCTTGCTTTACTGGCAATTTGGGAGAATCTAAAAATGTATAACTTTTAGATTCAACTTCAACAATGCAAAAATGAATATATTTTTTTTTTAAAGTACTCACCTCCTATAGGCCTATTAACCGTATATGAAATATATGGTAAATCGGAATCAGAACAAACACTAAGTCCAGGAGAGCAACTCCCTGGACGAGATCCTTCAACACTATCGGCATCAGATCGTTTTGGTTCAGGCACTGATTTACCTCGGCGAAGTTGTCCAATTCGTGTAGATTTACTTTTCGAAGCTGACGCAGCCTGACTACTCTGTTCTGAACCCATTTCTATCACTAGAATCACTTAGTTCGTTCAATATTATTAATTTTGTCTATTTTTACATTAAATTAAATTAAAATGTATTTGATGATCTAATCACCAAATACAATTAGGTAAACTAGAAGTAAACTCTTTAAGAACATGTACTCAAGAAATCAAGAAAATTTAAATGAAGTTACATTAACAACTTAATATAACACTCTACCAGAAATAAAGTAATTAGACTAAACAGGATAACCAGCATTGGACAGAGGTTATTCAGGTTATTCTAAGCCTGTCGCCAGTTCATGCAAGTAGGTCAAACATATGGTCAGTTGGATTTTACATAAGGTCTGAGAAACAACAAAATTTTAGGTGATAAATTGAGGATTTGTCTGTGTCTAGTGGTGATTTATTTGATAATTAACTTTATTATTTATGTAATGTAATCGAATAATTTCATTTCAGAAGGTTATTGGCAGGCCAGGAATGATTACCGATTTGCTCAGTACATTTTTTCTTAAGAAAGCATCATGTTATGAGGTAAAACGAACAAATTTAAGTTATTTATATATTTTAAGTACCGGATAACGAACGCCATTTCACCTGAAAGAAATTTGACAATCTAATGCAATGCAATAAAACTCGTGTTTTTTCTCCAATGTAGTGAAACAGTCATGTAATTCGATGAATAGTAGTACCATAGTGGTGTAAATGTCGTTCACTATAATTTCAATGGTCAAATCTTAGCGATAGAAATAACAGTTCATTCCTGGATGGTAGTTGATCTATTAGGTAACTAAAAAACCGAAAATAAAAGCACTTGAAAGTTATATTAAGCGGTTTCATTATTTGGATTGAGTCTTACAGAAAGTAAGACCCTATGAAAATTCATTTATGGAGTTCATCTGTTTCAAAAAATTAATCTCTTAGCTTCTTTTTTTTTCTTTTTTGGTTATAAAATAATACTGACATCTCAAACGAAAAAGGGCTCCGATCCTTAGTATATATATCCATGCATAACTTGGCGCATATATATATATATTATAGTATAGTACACATATACTATATACCTTAGTATATGTCTGTAACGTTGCCTAATGAATAGATTTTTTAGATTAAAGCAAAGAAAGTAAATCCTCACTTGTAAATAATATTTATGACTAAACTTTATTTTCATTTAAGTGCTGTTACTCAAAAATTAACAATAGATAATGATGGCGCGGTGCCGGGGTAGAGCCCACCAGAAGAGAAATCTAACCATGGATATCCGAAAATTCGCTTTTTTTTTTTTTTTTTTTTTTTTTTTTTTTTCTCTTGTTTGAAGCTGTTTTAAGGCCTGCCTAAGTAATTATACATAGTCTTATAACTTCCGACATAGTAGAAAATGAACAAGTTATTTCAAGATTAGCTAATAATTGGAAATGAATAAAAAACGAAGGATTCTAGTTTTCAAAATAATTTATTTTTAATGAAAATTAAGTTATATCATGTATGATATCATAAGCTATTCAATTAGGGTATTAATTTCAAAATTATGTTGTGCATAAAAATTATTTGAACTATAAAAATAATCAGAACATCTTATTACCTAAATTATACCAGTGCCAGTCAGTAGAATAAAGTGAATGTGAATAAAGTCTTCAATAATTTTTTTGCACATTATTAAATCAATAACTTTGCAGTTACCCACCAACTTGCCTGTAGTTCTTTAGAATTTGTAGAATCTGTAGAACTATTCGCAAGTATTTTATACAATAAAACCTTTTCTGATATAAAATTATTCACCTATTTATACAGAAACTTTTTATTTTGTGCTCATATTAATTTTATGATTTTCTCTCTTTTTTTGTTTTGTTATTCATTTGATAGAAATAAAATATCCCTGTTATTGATTATAAATTGAAATAAACGAAAATTAATTTATGTGAATTTCATTCATACAACAATAATAATTGACTAACTAAACAAGTTTTCAATTATCTATTTTTTTCCTTTAATAGTTTATACCTATATGTATTATATTATTCCTTATTGTCATTATCATTTCGTTTTATATTGTAATCTCCTGTTAACTATTTCCAAAATAGTTTTTTAGCTAAATAAAAATTGGAAATCTACAATTTTCAATTTAAAATTGTTTTACAAAATTATTATTTTGGATTTTGGAAATCAGGGAGAAACTTTTGATCATGAAGCATTTATTTAACATTTCTTTTTTTTTAAAAAAACTGATAGAGTGTTGAAAATAAGAAAGTACAGTAGTTAAAAAAAAAAACATAAATTGATTTTCGTTATTCAAAGTTAAAAAGTACAATAAAGTTAATATATAAAGCCTGAAAGAAATAAAAAAAAAAAATTTCACAAATTTTTTTTTGTTTAAATATTTTATTCTTATAATTTGGTAATATAATTAACGGGATATTTTTTAGTATTATGTGTGAAAAACAACGTCCCTCCTAATGACCACTATTTACCTGCTCACAAATACATGCTCTACCTACAGCATTCAAGCAAGATTTCAGTTTTTAAACGTAGGATTTCGGTTTTCCTTATGTTCTTGAATAGTTTGAGATTTATTTATGTAAACCCGTTCTTTCAAGTAGCCTCACAAAAACAAGACTACACGGCCCCTTTACTTCTTTCTGGCGGACCTTCCTCAATTTCAAAGAAAACTCTTTCAACCATAGCAGCGCACCAAGCACATTTTTGGGGATGCAGTGGATGCTGATGTAATTCCCTGGAATTCTAACTACTCCAAACCTGCAGATTTGTTTGTTGATGTACCCGTTTAAATGAAAATGTGCCTTATCAAGTTGCTCAAAAAATGGTTTCTTTGGCTAGGCGCTGAAATCGAAGGCATACTGCAGGCGCTGCTGAGTATCTTGGGGTATCAAATCTTGGACCATTTGGATCTTGTATGGAAACATTTTAATCTAGTTTCAATACCTTCTGCAGCGATGTTCAACGAGTTTAACTCGTTGCTGGGCATCATAAGTAACCATTTTAATCTCCAGGGGATGCTCTATAACCTACAAAAAAAAAATATTGAAATTGAACACGTTTATGACTTTTTCAAACATTTAGTTTTTAGTAGCCTCCTTGTAGTGCAATAAAACAGTCAGACTATTCAGATATTATAGTTTAATTTTCTGAATTGCAGGGAGTTATAACTGTATTTTTACTTTATCTTACCAGTACTGCGATCGTATTAAATTTTCGAAATTGAACTTTCACATGTTTTGAAGACCCCTGAGTTCAGTAAAATATTTTTAGCATATGGTGCTTGTGTGTGCATATGTGATTAAAATATAAAAAAAGAAAATTGCAGAAATCTCAAACTTGGTACTCGGTTTAGGTATTGCGCTTGGTTTGATGAGAAAGTTTCAAGCAAAATCTATTTATAAAAGCGCGACTTTGAATGTTCTTTTCAGTTTCTCAACATTTTCTCGAAAACGGCTTTCTAATGATTTTCTTTAAACTTTATATATTCTCTAAACACATAAATACCTTATCACTTGCATTTGAAACATTTTCACGGGAAAATTAACTTTTGAAGGTTTCTAATGGGAACAGTAGCGTTAAGCTTTTCTCTATATTAATATACAGAAGCATTGATGGAATTCCAAATTTGAAGAAAATCTGTACCACTAAAGTGTGATTTTACAGAATAGATTTGTTCTTTTTGGAATTTTTTCGAAAAAGGTTACAATGATTTTCTTGGAATGCTTTCAGCATAGATAGAAACGTATCACTTTTATTTAAAACATTTATCTAAAAAAAAAAAAAAATTCATCTGAATTGGAGGTCTTTCAGTTAGTTTAAAATTAATTTGCCCAAACTTACTTAGTTTCGACGAGGAGTATAAAGGCCGCCCTAGGTATACTAGTAAAATCTCCACTACCATTTTCTGGCCAGCCCAACTAAATATTGTAATGTTGCAGTTTTAAAAAAAAATTATTTATTACATTGTATTAATTAGAGTAAGAGGAAAGGGATTAGCTCAGTGGTAGCACACTGGACTAGCAACGCGAAGGTCCTGGGTTTGAGCCCAACGGTGCTGCCCTTAGAGTTTCTTTTCTCTGGAGCCTCTACAGACCCCTGTTCGATGATGGTCCGTGTTTGCTGTAACGAACTGAAAAGGCTTCGGACGCCAATTACAACGAATGTTAACGCGCCCTTACATTAAAAAAAAAAAAGAGTGAGAAAAGGTGTGTAAGTGTTCCACACAAGGAGTTGGGCCTAGTAAAGCCCTATCCTAAGTTAATGGTATTGCAGATAAAAGTTGCCTGTGCCACCTGCAGCCACACAGTCGACCATAGTGGCTGCCACATCTATTGGGAGGATGTGCATGTAATATTTTTTATACATAATCTACAGCTGTAAGTCCTTCAAATTCAATCGTATTGTTCTGTATTAATTGAATAAAAATAATGGTCAAATTTATTCACCACTTTTGGTATTATTTATTTATTGCACACGACGGACCACTTGGGCGTGCAGCGGACACTTAGCATTTGCACAAGGCACACGGTTGTGGAGCACTGCTTTAAAGGAAAACATTACGCCAAACTATCAATTTTCCCAGAAAAATGTGACAAGTAAAAGTGATATGTATGTATGTGTGTAGACAGTATCTAAGGTTAAAGAAAATTGTTGTAGCCGTTTTCCAAAAAAACATGAAAATCTGAAAAAAAACATTCAAGGAAAAAGTACTTACGGTTGATGAATTTTGCCCTAAATCTTCATGTCTGAGAGCGGTGTGGTAGTACCTAAACGGAATACCAAGTTTGAACTTCCTGTGACTTTTTGTTTTTGTGATATTTTGTTAACAAACACACATATACATAAAGACAATTTGCTAAAAACATTTTTTTCGTATTTAGGGCACCCCAGAACATGTATTTGGTTGAAAATTTCGAAAATCTGGCACGATCGCAATACATATTTAGAGAAAAAGGATAATTTTAGATTTGGTATATTAACTTTGCATTATAAGTATGTGCCTATTGCTGTCATTTATTTTCTTGTGAAAATTAATGTTAGGCGTGTTCTGGGTAGCTTTAATATAGGCATTTTTCGTAACTGCTACTTCACGATAATGCGGTATTATCATTAATAGTTGTTATAATTTTTATCTATAGACAACTTAGTAACCTTTCTATAAAAAAAGTTTGTTTTGTTTTTAATATATTAAGACTTTTAGCTCAGTTACGGCTGGCTTATAAAAAGATATGTTTTAATTTTTTATATTTAAATAACTAGAAATTTGAATTTAATGAAGACAAAATATATAAATTCCGCTCTCTAAATCTCCTTAATTTTTCCGAACCAGTTAATTTAAAAAATTAGATGATATTTTCATTTTTTTGTATAAATATATTTTAATTAAGGGATTTTTTCAATTAACCTTCCATGACTTTATTAATTAAAGAAAAAAATGCATTTTAATTTATGTTTTACTTTGTTATGACATGTGTCTACCCTGGAACATTTAAAAGATCATTTGTAGTTTATTTATAAATAGTTCATAATGTAATAGTTCATAATAGATCATAATGTAGTTTATATATAATTTTTGTTACATATATATTATCTCCCTTCTTTATTAAGAGTAAGAGGCAGTAAAAAACAAATTAGAGAACTTATTTTAATCATTGGAGTTGAATGATAATTTTTTCCTCCAAAATATATTATTTATTCTTAGCTGGAATTTTCCATAATTGACAGAATAAAAATAGAAATAAACGTACACAGTAGATTTTTTTTTTTTATTTCACATTTTAAAAGTCAAATTTTTATTTATCAGTATAATAAAATAAAAAACAAGATCAAAATGGCAAAATGCCCTATTTCTAAAAATATTTCATGATATAGACTGCCTTTCTAATCAAAAGTAGTTCAGAAGTTTTAGTTGTTTCCAAGGAACACATTAACAATATTTTAGTTATTTCAAAAAAAGTAAACAAATTTTTAATATTTACACTTGAATTTAGATACAATATCAAAATTATATAATGAATAAATGTAAACAATTAAATTTAGATAGATATAAGTCTCGTAAAGGTAAGATTGTGTTGATAATTTAAAAAAAAATGTTTTAATGAGCAAAAAGGATTTTTGTAATTTTTACTTATTTAAGGAAGTAAATGCTTATTGAATTAAATAGTTTAATCATTTTGGGCAATACTCTTTGAAAATATTGTTTTTCTATTTGTAGGAAAAACTGTTTATATTTTCCATTTCTTATTTATAAAATTTCACTGATCACAGAGACATATTGCCCTTTTCCTATTCTTTTAATCTAATCCCAATTTACCTAATGTCATGATTACACATCTCTTTTATCAAACATTCTAAAAATTCTGCCTGTATTATGCCAGTGATTAGATAATATTACATTAAGGTCACTTGATATTAAATTTATTTATTATTGTAATGTGAAACTTGGTAGTAGATAAAAATTTTAGATTAAATATTATTAATAATATTTTAGAACCTCCCAGTAAACTGGTTGTGTGGAAATGCTGTTGATTTCTTTTAGTTAATTTTTTTTTTTCATTAAATTTATATATTAATTACAACTGTTTCCAATATCAAAATTCAAGATTTTTCGTGATCATGAACACCTCTTGGGTAAGACATTGTTTGCTATAAATTAAGATAATTTTTTATTTAAAATTAACATTCACACTTTTCATGTTTGGAGCAAACTGTATCTCTCTTTGATAAGTAGTTTAGTAGTAATGAAAAATTAGTTTTAATTTTTTTTTATTTTTTTTAAACATTGAATAATAAGTTTGTTCAAAAGTTTTGTAGTGTCCTTTTATTGTCTCGTTGCGTTATTCAATCGATATTAATTATATTTTATTTTTAACTTTTACTTTCTGTCACTACTCTAAGAAGAAATTTTGCGATTGTATTAAATATTCGAAATCGTGTTTTCCGCCGGAATGTATTGAGATTCGCTTAGTGCAAAAATAATGTTTTTAGAAAATGAATTGTGTATATGTGTGCAATAAATATATTAACAAAACGAAAAATCGCAGTCACCTCAAATTTTATGTTCTAACACCACTGCATTTGACCCTAGGTTTCGGTCAAAAACTATAAACTAGAGGTTCGACTTCACTGGTTTTTTTTTTTTTTTTTTCAGATGTTTGCATGTTTTTGAAATTAGCCCCAAGATTTTCTCTATACTCTACATTCCAAACTATATACATAAATTATTTTTATTGTAATCATTTTATGGGGAAAATTTATTTTTTGTGGGTTCTGTGTGAGCTGCAACGTTAAAGCTTTCCACTAAAGTGAGGCCCATCTCAGTGCAATAAATAGAAATTAAGTACTATATCTTCATCAATTCCACTCCAGAATTTTTGAAGATGGCAACTATAGTCTACAGTCTACGAAACATTAGTGATATTATCTCTGCATCACTTCTTCTCTTATGTTTTTCACTTCCATTTATTGCTTTAAAAGAAATTACCAAACATTTTTGAAAGATAGTATTTGCAATAGTTTTTAAAATTGTGTTTTCTTGGGAAATATATGTATGTAAAAATAGCTAAAGTTCACATTTTATATTTCGTTTAAATATCTCTGGGGATACAATACAAAGTTTTTGGTCAAAATCATAAATAGCACAAAATTACTCACACACACACACACACACACACATATATATATATATATATATATAGAGAGAGAGAGAGAGAGAGAGAGAGAGAAATCATTCACTAAAAGCATTTTTTCGTATTCAGAGAGCCTCAAAACATGTATATATATCCTGTAAAAACTCAAGTTTTGAACATTTAACATTGTAGAGTATAAGTAAGTATAAGTAAAAGCAATGCAGTACTAATATACAAAAAAAGTAGAAGTAAGACTTATATAGATTTACAATAATTTAATCATTATTACAATAACAAAATTATTCTCTGGCGGCGGACTCCCCATTTTCTAAAATGTGAACATCTTTTTGACGTATAGACTATCAGCCAATGAATTCTCAATTACACAAGAAAAAATATTCATTACAAATTATTCATGAAATAATAATTTTTTTTTTATAATTTGTTATTTCAAATAATAGATAAAATAATTTTTTATTATTTTATTACTTTAAATAATAAATTGAGAATGATTGTATGAAATAATAATTTATTTCAAATAATTCCTTAATGCTCATACTTCAGAACTCATCAGTTAAAAAATATATATATATAATTTAAACAAATAAATAAGTCCATTGGAATAAGTTATTTTGAAGCCTTATTTCCTATTAATTTTTCTCCAGCTCGTAGTATAATGTTTGTTAATATAAATTATTTATTTCTTATAATACTAAATATTTATAAAAAATAGTAATGTTGTTCCAAAAAGTATAAACTTAGAATCAGAAATACATTCTAACAATAGTGATTTTTCTAAAAATTGTTAATTGAGAAATTGATCTTACAAGTATTTACCCACATTTAATTTTAACAGAAACTTATTAAAAATATGAAAAATGGTGTTCCATATTAATGAAAAAATTAATATACATATTTATGTAGTAGAATATATATGCATTATAATATTATCAGTAGAATATATCATTTTGTATGCGTGATTTTATTTCTTTACCTTTTTAAATGTGTATTAATTTTTTATTGGTTTAATAATGGACGTTGATGTTTGTCAGGGCCCTGGTGGATATCCAAAACGTGCTAATACAGAAAAACTTTTAGAAATTTTTAATAAGGTATGTTAGATTTGTTTATAATTATTTGTTCATATAATGTATGTCCATAATTATTTTAGCTTATATATTTTATCAGATAAATGAGAGAGTTAGTAGGCCTTGAGAAGCGTACGCAAGTAAAGAAGGTTATCCTCCCTTTAAGAAAAAAAGGTCATTTGTGCAATTATATTTATTATATAAACCTCTTTTTTTCTAAAACAAAATTTCCATTATTTTATGGACTTTTAAATTTCCATTATACTGCTTGAGAAAATTATCGTCGACTACTTTTTTTTTTTACAATTGAATTTTTATTGGCTTCTTTTATTTGACGTAGTAATTATGTTTTAATTATTTTATTATTATTTATTATTTTTTGTTTGTTTCTGGCAACATCGTGCACTAATTTTTTTGTTTTCAAAAAGAAATGTATATGTTATTTCTTTCAGACATTCTCAGGAGGGGGACCACAACGAAAATAAATCCCCCGTGAATCCGTTTTTTTTTATTATTATTTGGTAGTTTTGTGTGTTTAATGTGTTTATGAATGTCACAGCCTAATTCAAAACCGAACGTCATAGAAAGTTCAAAGCTGATCTTTCTTAGCTAATCACCAGAAACTCTGACAGGAATCAGTTTAACGGAATGACTTTCTGAAACTTTTGAATCTCTTTCACAGCAATAAGATGAAGTATTTTGACCAATAGAGCGAAACGTCATTTGTAAGAGTGTGTGTGTGTGTTTTTGTGTATATATATATATATATATATATATATATATAATCTATAATTATTTATAATCTTTATTTGAAATTTACTAATTAATTTATTTCAGTATGCTACTGTACACAAAAATGGTGAACTTTATATGAGTGGCTCTGATTTTATTCGAGGATTTCTGAAACTACTGCCACATGATAATTATAATGAACAATCATTACAGTTACTTGCCGGAATTGTTGATACTAGCAAGGATGGGTAAACATTTTTTTAACTTATTCCAAGTTTATTTAAACTATTTGTAATTTAAGTACTTTTGTAATTTAAATTTAGCTGATAGGAAAATTTTGATATTTGCATCTTTTGCTATCTGCTAGATATGCACAGTCAATGTGTTGAAATAGTTTTTTTTTTAAATATCAAAATTCTGTAGTGCTATAGAGAAGTCTTTTTTCTAAGTTACTAAATTGTCCATTTTATTTATTTTTGTTTTTTTAATAAATAATTATTATTTTTGTTTAAGGCTCATATCATTTTCTGAATTTCAAGCATTTGAAGGCTTATTATGTGTACCTGATGCTTTGTACAGAACAGCATTTCAGCTTTTTGACACTAGCGGAAAAGGGATGATTTCATATAGTAAGTAATTTTTTCTACTAAAATAGGTAATGTTAAGGGCGATTATCCCGTTGTGATTATGTCAGTACCAATTCAGTCAAGTGAAGTTTTCCAATACATATATTTATATGATTTTTTTTTGCCTACTAATGTTTTAAAATTTAAGTCAGGACTGTAGGATGAACGAAACACTTCTCTATTCAGGTTGGCGTTCCTATTCCAAATTTTAATCACTCATTTGAGTGTGTTCGTAAGATGAGTCAGCACAGTAAGTCAGCG
This sequence comes from Triatoma infestans, assembly GCA_011037195.1. NCBI lineage: Eukaryota > Metazoa > Arthropoda > Insecta > Hemiptera > Reduviidae > Triatoma > Triatoma infestans. The sequence goes on from JAAEAF010007160.1 coordinate 32,733, forward strand.
GGGGATGGCCGTTCGATTGCCCTTTACCTATTTAATACTATATTCAAGTGTATTAATAATAGATATGCAAGTGTGCCAGTTATTATGTGCGAAATTATGCCAGTTAGATTTTCGCTCTGATCATCCTTTTACAAACATTTGCAATGTAAATAAGCTCTGGACTCTTTATTTATCTAATTCCCTCGAAGAATGACCCCAGATCAACTCGAGATGCCCTTCCCTCTCCAATAAATATTTTCATTTAAAGAAATATATTTTTACTTACGCGTGGTTAGAAAAATAGAGTTCTGAAGGCGACACTTCTCTGGCAAACCATGGCTAGTTCACCCGTGATAGTATTGGATTTTTGCAAAGCAGAGGTTACGTGATTTCTCTTAGTCGAAATATTCATGTGAAGAAACCTTAACTTCATATAACTTTAACTTCACATTGAAGTTATCTATAGATTGAATCGTGCCATGTGTGTTTTGATTAGATGTATCTTGAATATAGTGTGAATCGATCTTTAAATTACCTAAATTCATTTGTTAATATCAATTGATTAATTACGTTTAGTTTGTTCGGCATTCTGTTTAGTTCACATTGCGTTTTGTATTGAAAGTTTTCCTTCACTTTTAAATATTCACCATCTTTTTCATCAGTTATCAACATATTTTTAAAAAAACTGGATTTAATTTGATAAAATTTGAACTTTTCCTTTTTACCTCTGGTCACGAATCTTCCGCTGATTTTTCCAAAAATCTTTGGTGACTTCATGCAGTTCATAATCTAAAGTAGTAACTTAAGATATTAAGATGAATAACTCATAATTTTCTACTTGAAATTGTATGATTTAAGCAATTTTACTTGACAGTAAAAAAAAGTTCATGCCTGTGGTCGAGAAAACGGTTTACTTTAACTAGTGACTTCACTTAGATAAATTGTTCGCCCTAATTTAAAATTATTTGGTTGTAAACGTTCATGATGAAAAATCTCTTCATATCTCACCTGACAGATAGCAACACTTTCCGCGGATGTAGTCTTTTTTGGCTTATGTTCTACCCTTTTGTAACAACCGAGGTTTTCTAACGGAACTTCAATAAATACCCACTATTTTTCGATGTGAGAAGTATCATTTATTCAATTTCTGTAGCATACTGTGCTAAAGTGCTTCCTTTGCATGATATCAATTTCAAAAATATGAAGTTAGCAAGTACGTTTTCTTCCTATCAATTAAGATAAGGGTGAAATAAATATTTTTTTTTTAAACATGATTTGTAAATGAGATATTACCTAGATTAACGGATCGATTGGTTTTTGAAGGATTACAGATGATTGAAAAACTACGAACCTATTTTTTTTATATATATAAATTTTCATTTGAATTATATTTTTCACCAAAGAGATACCCAATAAATTACTCCTGGTAAACAATGTATTTTCATTGTATATCCATATCATCAACATTCACGATTGTTTCATTGTTTGCCTGTGGGCCGTTTTAAATTATATAAATTTATGTGGCTTTATACTAAAATAATATTAATATTGCAAACTAATATTTCTTTTAACTTTATTTGTACTTTCAGAGGAATTTTGTGATGTAATAGAAAATACTGAATTAAATCAGAGATTGTCTTTTGATAAAGATAATACATTTATGAAACTTTATTTTGGAAAAGATAAGACTAGAGTGATAAATTATTCAGAGTTCAGCCAGTTTCTACATGTAAGTAATAAATAATAATAATAATAATAATAATAATAATGATTATAGTGAATAATAATAATCATTAGATCAGTTAAAGCGTATTACACGAAACACACTTAAAACATCTATAAAGTTTAAAATTCCTTTCCCCACAAATTGTTAATATAAAACATTGTTGGAAAATAATTTTTTTTTATGTTTAATTTTTTAAAAATCTGATCTGAAAAAACACACATTTTCTCTTTCTGCTGTTCTCGTAGTTCTAATTGATAAATTTTCTTCAGTGTTGGAATTAAGCTTTCCTTAAGTAGGAGGAACCGTTTATTTGAACGAAGAATGGGAAGTGCAACCCTCAAGATCTCATAGAATCCTCAAAAATTATTTTTTCCAGAAAGACTTCAAATTTGTAACGGTGAAAACCATGCCATGTATTAGAGCATCATCATCGAAGAAAATCGTTGGAGCCATTTTTGAGAAATCCTGACAAATTAATAATATTATTCACTAAAGTCTTGGAAATTTGGAAAACATAATATTATAAAAGAGGTGAAATCGTAATTTTGAAATGCGGAGAAATGAAATAGTGGGGGAAATAAAAATAGATCGTTTCTAAAATCAATTTTTCCAGAAATACTTTTCAGAAAAAATAAAAGTGATAGCTTATAAATGGTAAAATTAATATACTGGGTATTGAAACCGTTTACCAAGCAAATATGAAAACTATTAAATCCCAGTGGAGATTTTTGACGAAAATCTACTTGTCAGATCCTTGATAATAAAAAGAGGTGATTATCAAAACGAAATATTAAGCTTCAACACATATATTAATTTGCAAAAACCACTTTCCGTGCTCAGAGAACCTCTAACTGTTTCTCATGCTCAATTTCGAAAATCTGATATGATTTCAATGCAATACTTTCTTTTCATGTTTGGAGACCATTTGTGGTGAAATATTGTTCCTTTGCTCAGTTTTGCTAACAGTGATATTTCCCAATTCTTGCTTATTGTTGTTAAATTAAATTTACTTATAAATATAATGTAATGTTCTTTCTCGTTGAAATAGACTCTGTATATAATATAGTTCCATCGGAAACATTTTCCGTGGTAGCCTGCTTCATTTTGTGGTCATCGACCGGTTTCAGGCGTTCGCCCATCTTCAGGATGCGTTTGTCAGACACTGTGGTAACTCAGACTTGTACAGAGCAAATTCAGTTTATATACTCCCTTTATTATGTTTGCAGCGATATGTCGAGCGTGTTCCTGTTCACTGTGTGGTAGTAAAGTTATCGCAAGTTCAATGTCAACGGCAAGTTGTTCAATGCTTTTGGTATGGTTTGTACTCTTGAGATTATATTTGAGTCCCTTGTCTAGAAGTTTGGTTTCGGTTGGTGTAAACGTAATGTTTTTGAGGTTTACAGTACGTGGGTAGAATGCTTGGATTTGGTGTTTTTTGTATCGGGTGTTCTGTGATTTTCGAGTTTTTTGTTTAGTGTTTTGTATTTACGGTCCATTCGTTTAGTAAGTTTATTGTAGTTGCTTATTTGATTGTAGTAGTGAGTAAAGATTGAACTAGGGTATCGATTGGCGAGTTCAATGCGTGTGTCTTTCAGCTTTCTGTTTAGTTTTTTTTTGTGTGCATGGATTGAAAATTTTCTGTGCTTGGATGATTGTTTTTCGTGCTGCGAGTGTGTTAGTTTTTATGTTGATGGTTGCGTATTTTAGGTGTAACCTTGCGAACGAGACATTGTTAAAATAAATAAATATTGGCTTTTATATTATAGTGTATAAACTGAATTTGCTCTGTGCAAGTCTGAGTTAACACACTGTCTGACAAACGCATCCTGAAGATGGGCGAACGCCCAAAACCGGTCGATGGCCACAAAATTAAGCAGGCTACCACGGAAAATGTCTCTGATGCTTTCCAGGTCTGCGGAACCAACCACCACAATAATATAGTTCCATTTGCAAAAGCAAAGAAAAAAGAAAGTAATTACTTTCCTTACTTGTTGCATGAACAACTACTACGCAACTGTTTTCCAGATTTTGAACAATTAACTCACTTTCACATATTGTGAAGCATCTTTTCAATGACTTTTTTGTTTTGTTTTTGAAAATGATCTGTGTGGGTGTACTGTGTGTGTGTGTGTGTGTGAGAGAGAGAGAGAGAGAATACATCCTAAACTAAAAAAGAAAAATTGCAGACCTTCTGCGTGTCAAAACAAACTTGTTCATTTTTTCGCAGTTTTGTTAAAGATGGCTTTAACATATTCTTTTAAAAAAGTATGAAGCTATAAGTTTTTAATACATTTTTCCAAGGAAATCTATTTTTGAGTTTTAGCTAGTGAAGAAAATTTAACAATTAGAATTTTGGATAACATGTAGTAAAAGAGTAACAAGTGACTGTGCTATACCAGAGTTTTTTTACCTAATACTGTCATTCTGATTTTGAATCTACCAAAAGCGTAAATAAAGCTTTATTAAGTACTATAAGCCGATTGATTCATCGCAGTTTGAATATTTAACATTTCAAAATGATAGAAAAGCGATTTGTTTAAAATGAACAATTATTAAAGAGACGTATTCCTTGTTATGAGAAACAAATATAGTTGCAAATAGATTATGAGTTTCCTATCTCCTGTATGTTGCATCAAACCTGGAAAACTCTTTTTTCCTCCTTTGGAGTGCTTTAGTGAAGAAATATATAAGAACTACAATATACAAAAATGTGTTGATTTATTTAGAAATAAACTGGTCATCATCATATTAAAAAGATAATAAAAAATTCGAAAGATGTTATCACAAATATACATAGAGTTTCATCAATTATTAAAATTTTTGTTAAATATTTTGTAGCAAATTCTAAATCACATAATACTTTATATTTATTTAATATTTCCATATCAGATACATATGTTAACATACTATATGTACGTATTATCTGTGCGGCTAATGTTGTTGATATACATGTAAATTTTTCTATATCATTTTTTGGATCAAACCATGGTATTGCTAATATTTGTGCTGATTGTAATATTTCTACAGTTTGTTCAAGATTTATATCATTTGGATTGATAGTTGACCATTCTAAATTTGTTGACAACATTTTCTTTTTATTATTTATTTCAATTTTTACATTATTTAAATAATTTCTTGTTTTTGTAAATTTATATTTTATGTCACTCCAATACAATATTCTACTCAAACATACTATCTTTCCCATGTAAATCAAAAACGGTAAAAGTCCTTAAACAAATACAAAAAAAAAATTAACAAAATTAGAAAAAATTCATAATTTTTTTTTTT
>JAAEAF010007161.1:0-35932 GCA_011037195.1 Triatoma infestans
GGCAATGAGAGGGCGGATGCCCTAGCGAGGGAGGGCTCGCAGGATACCTTTATACGCCCCGAACCCTTCTGCGGTTTGTCCAGGAGCCCCATCAAACTTCTATCAAGGAGTGGATAGAAGATCAGCGTCTGCGTTGGTGGGAGGGAACACCAGGACAGAGGCAGGCAAAGCTCTTCATTAAAAGACATTTGCCTAAATTTACCAGAGACCTACTGAGCCAGACCCGAAGGGATATAAGGTTAATTGTGGGTCTACTAACAGGGCATTGTAGGCTGAATAGACACATGCACCACCTACAACTTGCGGATAGTGCGGTATGCCGAGTCTGCAAGGTAGAGGAGGAGATCCCGACGCACATCCTTTGTGAGTGCGCCAGCCTGGCGAGGATTAGGTTTCTTCAATTGGGGATGGGCAATCACGAAGATGAAAGCTTCATGACGGAGCCGCTCTCAGCTTTGCTAGGATTGATTAGGAGGGCAATGCTGGGGGCTGTTCTGTAACCTAAGGGGATCCACAATAGACCTCAATTTGTAGGTCGCAGTGGAATGAGGCTCCCCCCCCCCGCTTCTATTCTATTCTATCCTAATTTTACTTCAATCAACAAAACATGCTATCAACTCTAAACCAGGACTTCATAGACTTATATGCCTTTGAGGGAAGCCCGGGTCTACGACCCAGCAAACTCTTTATTCCAAAAATCACATAGTGTCAATTTCCTTGGAAAGACTATAAAAATATAGAAAAAGGTTTGTAGACGCAATGCACGAAAAAAACGTATTTTTTTTTTTGTCATAGCCTACTTCATTTTGTGGCCATCGACCCTATAATGATCACAATGTCCATAATAGCAGGACATCCTGTTGATGGACGTTGGAACCCGTCAAATTTTAAGCAACTGAATTTGGCTTTAGCAATGGAAAAATATCTTTAGAAAGATAGTGAGTAACGGCGTAATTACTTTCTCTTACTCCTAGTAAGAGGAAGTATTGTAATCGTGTCAAATTTTCGATATCGAGTTTTCACCGGAAATATCCGTTTTGAGTTCACCTGAGTCCAAAAAAGTGGTTTTTAGCAAATGGTGTGCGTGTGTATGTGTGAATGTGAACAGCATAGCTCAAAAATGAAAAATTGTAGAAAGATGAAACTTGATATTCCGTTTAGGTATCATCATGGGATCTAACAGTACGTTATCTGACAAAATTCCTCAACCGGAAGTAACACTTTACTAGTTGTTTTTTTTTGTTTTTTTTTTACTTTTTTGCGTTTCCCTCAAAAATAGCTCTGACGATTTTCTTCCAACATGGTATATGAACTACACATACAAAGAGCTACAACTTTTATTTAAAACATTTCTCTGGGAAAATTCATTTAAGAGCACTTGGGGGGGGGAGGTTTTCATCTAAACTGCTATTTCAGTTTATTAGACAATTCTGTCATCTAAATAATATTAACTAGAATTGCATATGTTGTTGAAATTCCGAGTTTGAAAAAAAAAAATCGGATAACCGGAAGTGCGTTTACTTTGCCACTTTACTAAATATTTTTGTCAATTTTCGGCGATTTTCTTGAAACTTGTTATATGAACTACACATACAAAGATCTACAACTTTTATTTCAAATATTTCTTTGGGAAAAATTCATTTAAGGGCACTTTTAGGGTAGAGGTGGGGTTATGTTTTTCACCAATGTGCTGTCATAATTGATTATATAATTCTATCATTCAAACGAAATTAATTAGAAATAAATAGATGGACAAAAATTCCTAGTTTTAAGAAAAGTAATAAACCGGAAGTGCGCTTTTACTAAACAATTTTTTTTCAGTATGCGACGAATTTCATTAAATTTGTTACATTAACTATAAAATTTGTCAATTATAATTTTGAGAACTGGAATAAGAGAAAGTTGTGTGAGTGTTTCACACCATTTTTTTTACCTTAATTGGAAAAAACGAAAACGAGATTTTTGCAGATTAAGCTAGTAAGTCTTTCCAGTTTAACTTGGTAAAACTAAAAACTTAGAAAAGAACTTAATCCACTTTTCTTCTTTTTTTTTTTAATTATTCATAAAAAAGACACAAGAAATATTAACATATATTCTTTTTGAGACAAAAGTAAGGAAAAAAAAAACCCAATAGTTATTTGTATTACAGGGGAATTACATGAAATTTCATAAACCATAATTTATTACGGTCACATTAGGATGAATAGCCTTTGATTGGGTCTTTCCCCGGATAATGGCTTCTTAATACTTTTTAAAGACTGATTACTTTTTAAAGGTCTCCCATAGTGATTACTTTGGTCAATGAGGCGTCACCAAGGTTATTTCAGAAAGAAAATGGTATCCTTTTTTTTTTTGTTTCTTTTATTTTTCAGTTAATAAGTCTTTAAACTTAATGACTATTTTATTGCTACCAGTTTTCATTTCATTAGGTTTCTACAATAGATCGAATAGTTCTACGTACAATTTGTGTTCCTTTTCAACAATAATATTTTCTTTTTTTTTAAAAAAACCTTCAAAAATCATCTGAACTTCAAGGGAAAATGGAAGGATTTCAATTTTTTAATATTATCTTAAGTAAAATTTTATTGCAGACTTTTTTTTTTTAAAGAATTAAACTTAAAAATTGTATCCTCCAAAAATAGCATATAGCTGACAGGACTACTATTCATAAAATTCGATATTAATTTAATTTAAAAAAATAAATTAAATTAAATTAATGTTTCGAAATTATAAATTTGATTATAAATCACATATTGCTCACAGTGATATGATATATATATTTTATTTGCTTATTGGGGCGGGTGTTAGTGTAGTGGTTATGAGCATGGACTTATAAGTGGGAGGACCCCAGTTCGAGTCCAGCGCATAACTAAATTTTATATTTGTTTAAAAAATGTTAATAGTAAAGTAGGTGCTTCCGCCCCAGTCCACGACACCTAATTTGGTAGTTGGACGTTAAGCCCGCCTGAAAAAATAGGCATTACTTACTTTTTATTTGCCTAAATACATCACTTACAATATAATAGGCTCGTCAATAAAACTTATTCACTTAAGCGGCCTCTACACGGTCAATAATATTGACAATACTTTAGAGTATTGACAATAATATTGACCATGTAAGGTGAAAAAATTGTATTGATGGTCGGTATTGACAAGAGTATTGATGAAATTCAGATTTTCTGATTTTCGTGTATCAATACTGAGAATTGGAGGGGATATTGACAATATTATTGACCGTGTAAGGGCGGCGCCAATATTTCCATCAATACTCAGTTCAATAGTTTTATGCAACGTTGAAACTAACCTGTACAAAACAAAAGCGATGCTATTATAATAGGTTAAAGGACTTTATGTGTAGTGCCAAACGCCAAAATAATGGCTAATCAAGCTTTTGTACGATTATTCATTTTTTAAGGTAAAAAAAGCCAACAAAATAACGAGTACAGACACGTAAATTCGCTCTCCTAGTGGCAGAAGTAGTAACTAATGAACACAGTTATTGACAAAAGTATTGACAATAATATTGATCGTGTAAGGTAATGAAATATTGAAACTGGTTAGCACGAGTATTGATGGTTATATTGTCAATACTGATATTGACAATATTATTGACCGTGTAGAGGTCGCTTTACAAAAATGTACAGCTGTGATCACTGACAATGAACTTCTACACCCAATAACAACAAACAAAACTCAATGGTATACTTTAATTTTAATTTAGTTTATTTTAAAATCTTCTACCGTCCAATTCTGGTCCATAAACTCTTTTACGTTATAAAAACATTTCTTTATTAAGAAAGAAGTGGTTCATAATTTTTTTTTAAATTGGAGGTAATCCAAACTGCCTTAATTCATTTGGAATTTTATTATATATCTTCGCGGGCGTAATATTTGGAACCACTGCAGATTTTGTTAGTTTTTTTGAAGGTAAGTTTATATCCGATATTGTTACGTATGTTATAACAGTGTCTGTTGCCTCTCGTATCTTTATTTGGATTAATTTTTTGTTGCACAGCGAGCTTATAGATATAGAGTGATGGTAATGTCAGGATGTTTAATGCCGGAAATAATGGCCTACAGCTATCTCGAGTTCTTTTGAACATCATAATTTTCACTGCTCTTTCCTGTATTTGAAAATGACTCGAGGCGTTAGCTGAAACCCTCCCCTCAGCTCTACACCATAAACCATCCTGGAGTGAAACAATCCGAAATAAGCTAGTCTCATTACTTCCGATGGAATTTCTTCTCTCAGCTTCCTCAGAAGGAAAGTTATCTGAGATAGCTGACTGCTCAGTTGCTGTACATGTTCTTTCCAAGATAGAATGCCGTCTTGTAATATACCAAGAAATGGTACTGTTCCTTTCTCTAAATCCTTATTCATGCTAAAAATTTGTTTCTTAGTCTTCTCTTAATTTAGCAATAACATTATTATTATTTAACCATTTTTTTAAGACAAGATACATTTCTTTCTGCTTCTTTCACAGCCTCTTCAGTATTCTTCTCTTTGGCAACTAGTGTTGTGTCATCAGCGTACAATATGCATTTTCCTGGAAATAGCGTCCCAACACTATTAATGTATAATAAGAAAAGCAATGGCCCTAGAACAGAGCCTTGCGGGACACCAGGTTTAATTTCACCACGCTCAGAATACTGGTTATTATAATAAAAATACTGAGATCTACCCGTTAAATATTCTTTAAAAAAATTCCAACTGATTCCCTTAATACCGTAGTATTTCAATTTCAAAAGCAGAGTAACTCATGAGACACCATGTCATCCAATAGTTTGGCTTATATGTTGCCTAAAAGTATAAATGTTTAATGTACTATATTGGTAATTTCTAGCGTGATATTTGTACATATTATTAAGTAACCCACTCAGAGATTCACGCCTCTCTTCTTGATTTCAACGGAAAATAAAGTATACTTATTAAATTTAATTACCAAAAAATACTAGTCTAACATGCAAATCAAAGATCAGTCCAGAATTTTGATTTATTAAAAAACAAAAACAAAAAAATAAATAAAAATAAAATAACCAAAGAAATACTGATTTAGAGTTGACAACTATAAATTTAGTGAATAATTCGAAAAAAAAATGGCCTTGTCACTGAAAATTGATCAATTATAGCTAACTGTTAGTTGTGGCAATTCACTGATTAAATTTTTCAATTATCCAATCTTAATGGTGACTTTAGACATAAGTAATAATTATCATTTTGACCAAATGAAATATTTTCTTCCTTCATATAAAATAATATCTAAAATACAACCACATTTCATATTTATATTATGACGTGTGTCTAAAAAAAAATCCTAGCCCTATAATTTACAATGGTCAATTTATATATTTAACATTTTTTTGACATTAATTGTTACAATAGTGATACTTTAAATCAGGGAGTGAACATTATTTATGTTATTTATACTTACAGTTTGTAATCCTATTCATACATTCACACGCAAATCTGACACAAATATATATATATATTTTTTTTTTTAATTTAAGGTGCGTCAACATCTATGGTCATTGGCGCCCGGCGCCTTCTCAGTGCTCTGCCGAGTTCCGGAGAGTGCTCTCTCGTTATAGACAACACTGGCCATCACCGGACAGTGAGCTTTAGAGGCTCCTAGAAAGAAAAAATCTAAGGCGAACCGAGGTCTTCCGCGTGGGAGTCCATTGCGCTAACCACTGAGCGAATCCATTCCCTTACACAAATATTTATAATTCTTTTTATAATAGCAAAGAGAAAATGAATAATACAACAACTGGATACTACTAAATATTACAGTGAATTATCTTAAAGAATTTTTTAAAGAAACAATTAATAAATTAAGGGAATGCAACAAAGTATTCTATATTCTTCGTCTTAAAAATAAATAAATAAATAAATAAATAAATGTGTAACAGAATTAAATTTATTTTTAAGTTTTTATTTTTAATAAATACTCCATTCTAACTTTTCAATATTAAAATATGAATTATTTATAATCAGTTGAAAGACATGAATGAACAGACAATTTGATCCCAATAAGGAAATGGCAGAATCTAACTAACTGCGGTTATTATTTTAATTTTCTAAATGTTTATTTTTTCCCCAATATTTAAATTGTCTTTGTAAAATACTATAATTTACTGAATAAATAATGGTAAATATTTTTTTTGTTTTGCATTTTCATAAGAACAAAAATAATTGCAAATCCGTCTCAAAGGTTGGAGGTTAACGTAGAAGTTAGAAGGTAATAAGTATTCCAAATTTGGTATATCATATTTGAATTTTCTTTTATTTAAACTTAAGTTTTATTCAATAAAAAAATAACCCTGGAGGCACTAGATTAAATAACTGGGAAATCTGGATATAAGGGACATATAACTGTTAAAATAAGGAGAATAATAGGAAGTACGTAATATGTTAGTTAGTGTGACTATATTATCTTGGTACTGATAATCTATAAATGATTCTTATTTTGTCATTTGTTTTGTTACACTAATTGAAGCACCAAATATTGAGTTCTCAAGGAAACAAGGTTCAAGTAAATTTCATAAAAAAGAAGAAAGATAATCAATCTATCACTTTATTACCTTGTAAAAGCAAGTACAGTTAACGAGACTGTAAAAAATAAATTTGGTTATTCAAAATCCGATGTATCTAGACAGCCAAAATTAGCTAATCAATCAGTGCTGATTTAAAATAAAAATAAAACAATGGATTACCATAAATAACAGTGAATAATAGTGCACAGGCATAAAGAAAAGTTTTTAGCTATTAATTTCATATTTTCTATTGAGAAAGATTTTAATTGTCTATAAAAGGGACGTTATTAGCTCAGTGGTTTTTTCCCCCTATCCCGCGACAAAGGCGTTAAGCCATTTTTTTGTCTGGCAGCCCAATATTTTTCATAAATACTACTCATATCCTATAATGCAGGGCACGCGTTCAAATGTAGAAAGGTCAATACGCCGTTATTGCACAATGGGCAAATCGGCGAGTCCTTTATACCTATTTTGTGGATGTGGGCTTGGAGGTAATCATGCCCTGTAATTCCTCGGAATAGCACGACAGAATCTTTTCTTGGAAGGCCGGCAGGTATCTTATTTTTTCTAGCAGGGTTGCCCACTGCTTTTCAGCGGTCATGCCCTTTAACTCCTCGTGTGATTTTTCCTTTAAACCTATAACTCTTTTAGCCGAAGCAAAACACATTGCGTAGTCGGGCTGATCACATTGACTCCCCTGTTTCGCAAGTTTATCGGCCTGCTCGTTCCCTGGTAAACCACAATGTGCAGGAATCCATTGGAAAGCCAGCTGCTTCCCTTCTGTAAGAGCATTTTCAACCATTTCTTGGCACGCTCTTACATCTGCGGAAATTCCACTTTGAGATCCCGTTACGGCTATTAACGCAGCTTGGGAGTCACTCAGAAACACTACTTTGTCCAATTTCTTTTCAACCATATATTTCAAACCTTTTAGCCATATGAGCTCAGTGGTAAGCGTGCTGGACTCCCACAAGGAAGGTTCAAGTCCAGCAGTGCTGCCCTTAGATTTTTCTAGCCTTAGCAGTCTTTATTGCCCTAGTCTTAATAGGCCGGCAATGCACTGAAAAGTCTCCGGGCGCCAATGACTTGAGGTGTTGATACGCCTTAAAAAAATCTAAAAAAAGTGTATTGATGTAATAATATCCTCAGGGAGCTTTAATAATCAACTCGAAGAAGATCGCCGAATGGTTATTGTTTAATTGTTGTGATTGGTTCCGTATAGCTGGAAAACATCAGATATTTTCCATGATAACCTGCTTATTTTTGTGGTCATCGACCGGTTTCGGGCGTTCGCCCATCATCAGGATGTTTTTTGTCAAATAGTGGATAACATAGATTTGCTCAGAGCAACAGTGTATCAACTAAATTTGCTCTGAGCAAATCTGTGTTATCACACTGGTTTTGACCAAAAGCATCCTGAGATAATGGGCGAACGCCCGAAACCGGTCGATAACCACAAAAAGAAGCAGGTTATCACGGAAAATATCTCTCATAGTTATTGTTTAAGTCTACAGCATCAAAGAATTCACCAAGAAATCTTCCTCCACGACTCCAACGTCGAATTACATACAGCCATATAGTTGAAATTCGTTGTCGAAACATTTACCGTAAAATGTTTCCGACTCTTGGGGAGCATTTTTATGTCCTGATATTCTTTTCTCTAACTTATGGCTGGATTAATAATAATAATAATATTTATTTTTGAAAAAGTAATTTACATTGGATAATATATACAAAATATACTAGCAATGGCTTTAGCAGTCTGTCATGGCTGGATTAAATATGCTTTTTCGAACATGGCCGGTAATGCCACTATATCCGAGTATTGTCCGTATCGACATATTTCGTCGATATACTTCACGCTTTTCTCCTCCATTAGCTTGACATTATGGTTATCGCTGAACAACAGGTAACATAAACAATTATTCATAACATTTAATCATTTATTTTAAGTTGATTAAACTAAATCTGTATTATTAATTAAACTAATCTGTCTGTATTATCGACGTCAGTACATTCATGATGATTGGCAAGATACGATTCTTTACTGTTCAAAGATCTAAGATTTTAATTACTCGCAGTAATAGGGTATTTTATAATACTATTTATTAATATTAATTATTGTGGAAAATTAACTTTATAATTTACTTTTTACAAATATTAAACTAGATGTTGTTTCGATCCGTTACTGTCAGGGTAGAGTGGCCATTAACCGAAAACACTTCGTGCTCCTTCCTGCCTGTCTAGAATTATTGCCTCTATCCATCAACACACACAGGGTCTGTCCATCACGTTGTGAAATGGAAACTCACCAAGCTGTTTAATAAGGTCAAGCATTCTATTATTAAAAAAAAAAAAAAAATCTGGTGTGAAACATTCACACCTACACGGACTTCATCGTATTGTAATTTACATAGTTATAATTGACGAATTTCTTCAAATTTTATTATTATTATTATTAATATTATTATTATTATCATTCAAATATATACATTCTTCACCGAAAGAATCGCACAGAATAATTTCACTTTTTTGCTACCTGAAGTCAGGTGTATATCTCAGGATCATCTTCTCAGATTGGAGAAGATGAATTAATAAGGTTGCACGGAATTTAGAAAATGATTTATTTTTTAGTTAGCTGAGATTAACTTTTTTAATACGCGTACTTTTACGCGTAGATTTCAGGCATATTGTGGAACATTTCTACTTTTTTTTTTTTGGCTAAGAATTTTTAGATTAATAGCAAGATAGGAAGCTTGACTTATTCCCCCTAAAACTTAGTCACTAAAACATAGTGAATTCCAGAAATAACTTTTCGGAAGTGATGGCACAAAAATGGCTATGAAAAGGTCAAGATAACATAAACGCTGGATGTTTTGATGCTATGATGTAGGTAGGGTCGTTAATTGTTGTTGTTAACAGCAACGAAGAATTTTACAAAATTTTCTATTTTTATTATCTAATAAAAAATACAATTTTATCGAAGAATTTCTCATTCAACATCTGCTCTCAAGAATTTGGCCCTTAGATGGATTTCTGTTAGCACAATAAATTATTATAAACAGGTTTTAACACAAAATAAAACATTTAAACGCTTATAATAGTCATAAACTAAATATACAGAATTCAACACACTTAAGTGTTGCAGGTTTAGTATCAGGTAAAACTATTTTCAATTTCCACTAAGATTTTATTATCAGAAAGTTAATACACTTATTTCCTCCTAGTGAAAGGAAGTATTGGAATTGTGTCAAATTTTTGATATCGAGATCTTATCGAGGTTTGAAGTCCCCTGAGTACGAAAAAATTGATTTTTAGAAATTAGCCTGTGTGTGGCCAAAAAAAAAAAAAAAGTTCGAACCCGATTTCGTTTAAGTTGTACTATACGAGTTACCTGGAGAATAAGGTTTTGGTCAAAAACGGTCAATATAAAGTATCACTTTATTGTATGGATATATTTCAAATTTTAGCGATTTTTCTTGAAAATGGCACCAATGATTTTTTTTCAACTTGGAATATCAACTACATATATTAAGATTTACAACTCATATTTGAAACCTTTTTGCGGACAAAACCATTTAAGGGGGATTTCCGGGGGGGTGTTGTTCTTTCAATGCTATTTTAATTTTTTATGCGTATCAACCATCTATGGTTCTCACGCGTTGGTCTAGTGGCTAACGCACTCGCCTTTCGTGCGAGAATTCAGGATTCGATTCCCATGAGGGCAAAGTCGGTGTTGACCCAGCATCGTGATAAAAACTGGGAAGCTACAATTAGTAACGCCTTAGGTAGCGAAGGCAGAAACCTCACAGCTTGGGAACTGCGGCATGCTTACCACACGCCTCCCTATTCAAATCGCCATCTGGCAAGCCTTGGGCTGTTGCGCCATAGGATTCAGGGTTTAGGATCTATCATTTATACAGTATTAATGAGAATGTGTTACCCTAATGACATTGTCACATTATTGTTTCCAGTTTTGACCCCATGTGACAGTTTCTACCACTTACAGACCCACTTAAATATTATTAAAACCATGGGCTAAAAAAAATAGCGTATCAAATTTAACCGTATTTAATTTAATATTTACCAACAAATCATCTTTATCTGGTATTTTATCCGTCGTAGCACACATATTGTTTTGTTTCTGGCCGGTTTTGGATTTTCATCCATCGTCAGAACAAATTCACTAAATTCGTGTAGAGAGTTTACTTCAACGCAAGGATTATGTTACAGTGTGAGTGTAACAGAAACATTACGTTAAAGTAAACTAAGTTTCTACATGAACTTGGTGACTTTGCTCTGACGATGGATGAAAATTCAAAATTGGTCAGGAACAAAATCAATATGCATGCTACGACGGATAAAATACCAGATGATTTTATCATCCAGCATTGCGGACCCACCCACATTTTCAACAAATCATCTTTACTTTGCGGCAATCTTCTCAACTCAATAAAACTTTCTGTTGTGGACCCGGTTCGCTAATAGGAATGTAAATCGACAAATGACTACCATGGAATTTAAATTCGTGACTGATTAAATTTAAATTTAATTCAAATAATTTTAATATAAATTTAAGTTTAAATTCGAGACTGAGAAACCCTCACTAAGAATACAAGTGACTAATATACAAGTGCATACCTACATGGACTTACGGTCTTGAGGAGTTCGACCAAACTCTCGAATTCACAGACAGATGCTCCATTCTATGTAACAAACTCTACTACTCACCATAAATAGTTCAACATCTCATATATAATTAAAACTGCAAAATTAAAATATCAAAACTTCCATGAATCCCTTCCACTTTACTCTAATCCTTTAATTCAAAGTCATGCTTCCACTATTATTCCGAAGAAACCCTGGCTGAACAGGCTTCAAGACTAATCATAGTCTGACATCACAGCGGAAGTGTTACGTACTACTGGGCTAGCTTATCTCATCATCTTCAAGACTATCACATCGACTAACACATTTCATCATGGTTTCTTATTACAGTGCATGATATAGATTGTAAATAAAAAAAATGTGCCAAAATTTCGTGTTTAAAGAAAACCGGTTGACCGGAAGGGCGTTCCTAACGCAACAGGTTTTTTTTCTTTTTTTCAGTTTCCTGGGATTATCTCCATAATAAACATCGAGAGGTTTCATCAAATTTTTTATACTAACTTTGCCTACAAGAGAACTATCACGAATAAAATTTGTCTGTCCCCGTTTTACAAGTTGGTATCTCAACCTGTAAATTTAAATATTTTGAATGAAATATTCAAATGTTGAGGTCTATAAGTAAGTTTAGTGGCTGTAATATAGAACGAAGGATTTTGGATTGTAAAGATTTGAATCTTCTTTTTTTTTTTACCTAAGTAAAAATAAATTTCAACTAATTACGACAATTCATTAAAAAAAAAAAATTAACAAAAAATAAATAATTCAATAGTTTGACTTACAAAAATATAAGTAATATAACGGAAGAAGTGAGATATTAGCACGGCCTTGAACTGGTCTCTCTCTCACTGTATGACATTGCTATATAAATTAGCGACGGTAAAAATATTGTTCCAATGCAATACACAAAGTTCAATATGTTCGTTCACACGTACCTGTCACACACCTGTTAGATTTTTTTTTGGTTCTTTACTTTTGTATCGTGGGGGTCTTTCGGCCACGCCAATCCAATTGTCTTGTTATCTTTTTCCTTCTTACACAGTGCTATGTTGTGAATTAATTAAAAAAAAATAAAACGACCTTCTTTGTATAATGTGTAAAGGGTATTCAGACAGCTAGTAAATAAAGTAAACTGGTTTCAAATTATACTGTAATTGCTAATTACATTTAAATTTAAATATTACTAACAACATGTTTGACAATATTGTGTGCAGGTATATATATATATATATATATATTTTAGGGTTCTTTACTGTGACCATTATTTTGATCTATTGTACCGCCTCTCGTGCCGAGGATGAGCTGGCTCATCTACAGCACCCCCCTCCATGTTGAGCTCCCTAAGGAATCCCAAAATCCTAGAAGGTTCTAGGGTGGGTATTTCTTCTCCCCTATCTGGTAACAGCCCAAACTACTAAATCTTCTTTGAATGACGGCATCACAGTCTGTGAGGAGATGTATCGGAGTTTCCTCCATTTCTCCATAGAATCTGCATGTGCCCACCACGCAGGCCAATCTGCAGGCCAAGCTTCCTTACGTGTTCCCTAAGTCTATAATGCCCCGTAAGGA
Source organism: Triatoma infestans (assembly GCA_011037195.1). Taxonomy (NCBI): domain Eukaryota; kingdom Metazoa; phylum Arthropoda; class Insecta; order Hemiptera; family Reduviidae; genus Triatoma; species Triatoma infestans. The sequence continues at coordinate 12,769 of JAAEAF010007161.1, forward strand.
ATACCGTAAGAATACGGATCTCGTTCTTACTCAGACTGATGCAGGCTTTCGACTTTTCCTAGTTATAGCCACCCAGACACACAGACCTTGGCCTGTCTCAGTCCCGGGATGGTGTTCCAGAGACGAGCTCTTTTCACCACCTCCTCCTTCTTGATTTCTTCTAAGAGTACTTGGCCACTGACTCCACAAAAGATCTTCGGCCCAATGAGAGGAGATACAGCGTACTTCTTTTGCCAGGGTGTCGGCTACCTTATTGCCTTCCACGTCGACATGTCCCGGCACCCAATGTACGGTAACTTTATTTCTTCTGCCTAGGTCATTAAGCTTATCTAGGCATTCCCATACCATTTTAGAACTGATAACATGAGAACTCAGTGCTTTAATGGCCGCCTGACTATCGGATAGGATAACTATCTCTTGATTCCGATATCCTCTGTCAAGGTTCAACTGAACGCACCTTCCAATAGCGTGAATTTCCGCCTGGAAGATGTTAGGAAATCTACCCATGGGTTCCGAGTGTTTGGCTCTAGGCCCAGACACTCCCTGCCCCGGTTCCTTCTAGGGTCTTACACCCATCTGTATGCCACTTGGTGGCATAATTGCTAATACTAGCGAGGGCGGACCCCCATTCCACTCTACTTCCTACTTCATATTTAGCTTCATAGAAAAATTCCTAACAAAACTATATTTCTTAGTCATACTATCTCTAGGAAGGTTCCAGGGGAGGGAGCCGACAGAAGGAAACGTCCGCTCCCTAGAGCTTAGCCCACATCTATATATATATATATATACATGCATAGAACTTAATTTGTTAAACTTTCAATAAATAATTTATATGGGTAGTGGACTAGGGATTGTATACAGGTTTACCGATTAACCGATAAATTGACAAAAAAAGCGTTCGGTAATTCGGTTAATAAAAAAAAAAACCATACTAGAAATGTTTATGTAGAAAATATTGTGTAACACGAACGATTCGAAACAAATAGTAAAAAAAGAATTAGAGTACTTCCGCCAAGAAAAATTACAGGGGAAGTATATTCAAATAGTATTTGATGTTTATTTTAATGACCATTCGTTCAACAAGTGTTGAATTAGAAAAGGGTATTCTCGGGTTCTGGATTATTTTGTAGAGATAACACTTTAAATAATTTAAGTTTCTTAAGAAGTTATTTAAAAAAAAAAAAAAATTGTAATCAGTAAAATGGTATTAAGCACTATATATTATTTCTGTTGTATTTTTATTTTGCTGTATTATTTTATTTCTGTTTCTAAAAATTATTATTACAATTTGTTTACAATAACACTTCAATTTTTATATTTTTTTATATTCTATATCTTTGAAATAAAAAATGTAAAATAGAAATCTTTAATTTTCATTTACCGAATTACCGGTAAATGTAAAAGTCTGTAAATTTACAATCCCTATAGTGGACCAATAAAACGGCAATATCAATTTTTAGTAGCAGTATATGGTTAATAACAAGGAATGTCAACATGAATTTTTAACAAGAAATGTTGTACTGAAATTTGTCGTAAACTGAAAAAAACTGTTCAGTAAAAGCGCACTTCCTGGTTTAATAATTTCTTTGAAACTCGCCATTTTGGCCATCTATTTTATTTCTAATTAATTTTGTTTGTATGGTAGAATTGTATAATCAACTACGATAGCATTTTAGAGAAAAACATTACCCCTACCATTTCCCGAAAAGTGCCCTTAAATAAATTTTCCCAGACAAATGTTTTAAATAAAAGTTGTAGATCTTTGCGTGTTTAATTTATATATGATGATTCAAGAATAATCGTCGGAGTTATTTCTAAGAAAATTGCGAAAAAGTGAAAAAAAAAAATCATTTAGTAAAGTGGTAAAGTAAACGCACTTCTGGTTATCCAATTTTTTCCAAACTCGGAATTTCAACAATAAATTCAATTCTAATTAACATTATTTAGATGACAGAATTGTTTAATAAACTGAAATAGCATTTTAGATGAAAAAACCTAACACCACCCCTCCCATAAAAGTGCCCTTAAATGAATTTTTACAGAGAAATGTTTCACATAAAAATTATAGTTCGTTGTATATATAGTTGATACACCTGTTTAAAGAAAATCGTTGGAGCCATTTTTGAGAAAAACGCAAAAAAGTAAAAAAACAACTTGTAAAGTGGTATTTCCGGTTGAGGAATTTTGACAGATAATGTACTGTCTGATCCCATGGTGAAACCTAAACGGAATATCAAGTTTCAACTATCTACAGTTTTTCGTTTTTGAGCTATGCTGTTCAACCCACAACAACACAAACCATTTTGCCTACTAAAAACCAATTTTTTGCTTCTCTCAACCAACCACCCCTCCTCATCCCTCCCCCACTCCCCCACCTCAGGGGACTCAGGGGACCTCAAAGCGGATATTTCCGGTGAAAACCCCGATATCGAAAATTTGACACGATTACAATACTTCCTCTTACTAGGAGGTTTTAAGAGAAAGTAAAAATGATTTTTGGCGGGTTTTGGAGGCACTGTAAATATAAATAAGTCCCAGTAATATGCTAGTTCTAAATAATATGCATTTCTGTCACTTGTATAATATTCCTAATACAATACCAGCAACCCTTATTATTGACAGCCCTTATTATAGAATAATTTTTATCCAAATATTTACTAGCATTTTCATGAAACATCTATATTACAATCACTTTTAAATAAACTGACAAATAAATAAATAAATAAAAATAGTAAGAATGGAATTTATTTCTAAAGCACAGCATTTTATTTTGTATTTTACAAAACAGTGAATAGTTAGTTATATAATATCGGTAAACTAATAATTTAGATAAACTTTACAATATATTTCAAATATAAATAACTATGTGCACTAGCTAAAGCAACAAACCCCATACACTTAATATTTTCAAATAAATTTCAATAATTGATTTTTAAGTACTTTCATAAAGATATATTATTGCTATCTGTAGTATATTATATAACTAACTTTAACGCATAACTAAATATAGATACAATAATATGTTTAGATATAAAAAAATCTGGTTTTTTATTGAATAGTTTTTTTTTTTTTTTTTAATCGCTTTAATGGTTTATTGATTTATTCCAAGAATTGGAAGTTAATTATATTAAAAAAAAAAAAAAAAAAAAAACTGCTTCATTGGTTGCTTATCTTCAATTCTAATCGTGTGCGCAATTCTTAAATATAATAATCTGTTCAGTAAAATGCTAATAACCCCTTTTAGACAGGTATATATCTTTTTCCGTACTCTTGACTTCTTCTACATTTTATTTTTGGCCTGCGACCTTCTAATGTAATCTAATCTAGAAACTCGTGGCCTCCAAAACGAAGTTCACCATTTAGACCTCAGCTGGCGTCTAAATGCACCCCGTACAAGCGCCTCATATCAGCCTTGTACCATTAAGAAACGCCAGGGCTGAAGCGAGTGAAATTTCTGATCCTGCCTTCGGCTCCAAATTGTGGACGCCAAATTTCAGGAATCTTCTGCGAACTTAGTGTACGCACTCCTCAGGAAGGTAAAACGGTGTCTCATCCTTTTGTCCGCATTTCCTGCAAAGTCGTTCCGCTGAAAGACCCATATTATACAAATGTTTCCCTTAAAAGGCAATGCCCTGTAATTAGGGCAGTAATTCTCCTTAGCTCCATTTTTGTTCTGCCGAGAATATAGTTTTGCGAGTCTTTAAGGGGCCCTCCTGGAAAATCTTAGAGTGCCTCAGCCCTGCAATATTTTTTCTTGCGACCTTAAAACTCCATCTATTAGTACCAGGATGTGTCCTCTCGATTGACAGTATACTTTTCAAGTCTAAGAAAGCAGACCAATACATTAATAGCCGCCTAGTTATCGAATTCGATTACAATATACGGATTCCGATAAAATTCCAGTCGATATTATATCGAACATAATATCTTCCCATTTTGTAAATGTTCCGCCCAGTAGATGTTGGAAAATGTGGTCGGTCATTCCCTCCGATTGATTATTTATTGGGCCGTTATGATGAATCCAGTTCATAGAGTGACCCGCTAGGTAATTTAAAGTGATTCTTATAGATAAGCGGTCGATGACCATAAAAAAAAAAAAAAAAGCTGGCAATCATGGAAAATATGTCTGATGCTTTCCAGCTCTGCGTAACCAATCACAACAACTATTTAATGGAATTTATACATTTTTCTTTTCCATAATCGAAGTTCTATTTTTACTTTTGTGTGGATTTGTGGAACGAAATATAACAAAAACAAAAAGTCGAAAATCGAACTTGATACTCTTTGTAATAGGATCCGAAGAAAGGGATTCAAAGCAGAGAGAGAGAGAGAGAGAGATAGAGACAGTGTCACTCACTAGTTTAGGCCAGACTAGATTGAGAGAAACTTTAAATACAGCTGTGTCAACCATAGAAGGGAGTCTATCGACAGTCTTGCAGCAGAGTTCATACAGCAGTCACTACGCGTCATCAATCTTTCTCTTTACCTCTCACTACCATTTTATATATTTTAGTGTAAAGTTCAGGCAGTTTGTGCTAATTTTCGATTATACATTGTTCACCCATACTTCTAGTTTATTTAACTATACAACCCATTTTCTCTCCTTCTGAAACCCATTATGCCTGTTCGGTTACGGCCCGCGAGAAATGCGATTTTACTGTATAACTTTGTGTAAAAAAAAAAAAATAATCTGAAAAAGCTATTCAGTAAAATCGCGCTTCCATTCAGTAAAATCGCATTTCGAAACTTCTACCATAGTTTTTACGTTAATCATATAAATCATAATGGACCTAGTGAATAATTAACATTATTTCACCTTTTTAATTTATAAATACGATTGAATGAATGGTTCTCTCCTAATAAACGATATAAATTATATATTTTTTCCGAATAATTATTTTTTATTTAAACAGTTTTTAGTGTCGACTTCATTCAGGTCCACTTTTCGCAGTGCAGTGTATTTATTAACGCGTTCTAACATACTACAATGGAAGCGCATGTTTTATTTTAAAGCACTATTTGAAATTTTTAGTTTTAATTTTCCAAATTAAATTTTTATTGGCCCCCACTCTCGCAATCTCTCTCTCAAATTAAATAAAAAAGTAAAAACATTGGGGGGGGGGGGGTTAAAAAATACCCTGATTCCTGATATGTTCTATTTACTTTATGATCACTAAACAACGTATTTTTTCAAATCTGTAAAAAAGTTGGTCTTCCTTAATTTTGTATAATTGAAAATTATACACTTTAAAATTGATTTATAAGTGTGACGTTTATTTATTTATAAACTTCGTAATGATAAACCCTCATAATAAATGGATTAAGGTGTCTGCTTTATGTTCAAACAAGTTAATAGTATTAACGGTTTTGTATATATCATTTCGTTAAATTATTTTTTATAGATTGGCAAAGAAGAAATGTAGTTGTTGGTAGTGCATTTGATGGAAGTTGAAACCTTCTAATATTCACTCCACAATTAACTAATATGATGGTCAACGACCGATTTCGAGCGATCGCCCTATATTAGGTTGTCTTGATTAACCGTGTTAAAGTATCTTAACCAACTATAAACTTAATTTTGCCTTATACAGGCTATAATAATTACACAGTTTATCAAGACATTTTCATGATAGGATAATGCCCGCGAAACGGTCGGTGATTTACACACAGTGAAGCAAGCTCACACGATAAGTGTTTCTGTTATTTCAAATTATTGTGAACAACTTGCACCTTGATTGTATGACATATTTGAAATATGTGATAGAATCAATCATCATTAAATTCGCCACACAAAAGTTGGACTTGATAGTTTCATGATCTCTTAGTTTTACGCGGCCATTTTCATGAAAAGCACTTGAATTTCCAGGCATAGACCGCGTCAGTGGTTTGCTAAATACTGACGTTGTAATGAGCCTCTTCAGGGTCGTTACACCTTGAAAGCCAATAAGGCATGGACCTGTAGGAAGGAGCCAAGCGGTCTCCATCCGGAAAGTAAAGTGCATTTCTCGATAGTTTCAGTATCAGCCGCACGAGGCTCCACCTTCGAGCATCCAAGCGCATGCCAAGTCTTATGTGTATGGCATTATCCCTCCTGTAGGCCCACTACAATATTTTAACGAATGAGCTTCAACTTTGACAGTGAATCTTCTTGAAAGGATCACCATGCCTTTCATTCTAACTAAAACACTCCTACAAGAAGCAAGAATTCTATTTAACCGTATCACTGTTCAAGCAATCCATGTAGCCGACGCCACTATTCTACAAACATCGCTCTTAGCTCGATTACTTACCCAATACAATGGGTATGAGAAGGAGAGAATTTGGTTTAGGAGATAAATAAAGTAGTAATAATGCTGAACACTGTATAATGTGAGAAGTAACACAAAGTGCTAGAACTTTACACGTATAAGAGAAATTAGGTAGCGAGAGATTTAAAGTGAGTGAAGAGAAGGGTATTAGTTGGTTGCTGAATCGTTGTTAACAGTTGTAAGGCTTTCCCCTGAAGGGCTAGCTCAGTTGTATATATAGAGTCTCCCACACTAGTCTAGCCTGATTAGCGAATAAGGTTCTCAATTTTTGCGCTTCGCTCTCTGCTTTTCGGATCCTATTACATCATATTGGGTCTAAAGAGCGGGATCCAATTACATCGCCAAAGATAATTTATGTACATATACATAAATGCACTGATGTACTTAGTGCCCTCATTTTTATATATATCACCAATCACTGCTAAAATTGTAACTGTATATAAAGACAAAATGGTGCATGATAAAAATGTTTATAATATCAATAGAAAAACCAAATGTACAAGCAAAGATCACAGTTTTTCTTTGGAGTGGTTTGAAATATAATTAAATCAAATGAGGGAAGGGATAAGCTCAGTGGTAGCGCGCTGGACTTGAGCGTGGAGGTTTCGGGTTCGAGTTCAGGGTGCTCCTCTTAACTAAGATTTTTTTTTTCTTCCGTTACAGACTCTACAGCTCACTGCCCGGGGATGGTGAAAGTGTTGTCTATGACGAGAGAACACTGTCCGATGGCCGGCAGTGTCTTTAGATAACTCCCGGAATATTGATGCGCCTTAAGTTAAAAAAAAATAAAAATAGTCAAATATATTAATTAAATATTAAACGTGCCCACAGAAATTCATTTATTTACAAGTATGCAACATATTGCTTTTAGCTATTAAGTTGAAATACCAAGTAGAAAGAAAATTGTTTTTGAAAACATTAAATTCTATTCTCTCATTAGAATGTAAATACAAATTATTTTTTTAAAAAACTCTAGCACGTTTTATGTATATGTAATAGTTTATGTGACCCTCCTATTAAAATAAATAAAACCAAAACAAACAAAAAAAATGCCAAAAAGTACAAGTAAAAAAAAAGGCATTGCATTGAAGGTTGTAAGGTTATAAATGACCTAACCTTTCAGTTTTATTTCATTAAAAAAAATTGTAATTATTTAAAATAACTTGTCATTGATTTGTTATTAAGTATACACGTTGTTTAAAAAATAATGCCCTAAGGTCCCCCCTTGTCTAAATTGGTTTTTAAGCAATTATTTTCTCATTTAGAAATTATTTATTTATATTATTTAGTTTTAAATTTATATTAATAAATTATTAATGATTATAATGTAATGATATATATTATTATTAACCTGCGGACATCCTGGATTATACACACAGTGTATATTTTTAAAATTTTATGTTATTATTATTATTATTATTCCCAAAAGGGGAGGGAAGTAAACCCTACGCTATCCAAAGCCCCCTCGGGCCCATATAGCTGCCCCTAAAGAATACCTACCACTGGGACTAGAATGAAAATCCAGGCCCAGGTTTTAACCATCTAAGTTTCACAACAGACCGAACAAATCGGACCAAAACCTTAAAAGGACACAGCTTAAGATCCTCTACCGACATCCTATTCCGGCCGAAGGTCCTAAACCTAAACTCCTCACAACCCAAACAATTCGTCATCAAATGCATGGGTGTTTCCTCCTCAGTTTCACAAACTCTACAAAAAGGGTCAGGCACAAGTCCCATTATATAGAGATGTCTCCTTAAACCACAATGCCCAGTGAGGAATCCAACCAGATACCTGAGGGGGGTCCGTGAAAGACATCGGACCCCACTACTCAAAGCTCCGTCCGGGCCCCCAATGAGCATTTTAGACTGCCGACAACCCACTGCACTCATCCATAAGGATGAGTGCTGCGAGGTCATCCACTTCTGAAAGCCCGACAAACATGTGCCAGAAGACACACCAACAGCAGGCTCTGGACCAATGAAAGGGAGAGAGGCACCTAATTTGGCAAACCTATCCACCTCCTCATTACCAAAAATTCTCATATGACCTGGAACCTAGACCAGAAGCACATCCTTTAATGAAGAAAGATCTTCCAGTCTTTTAGAACATTCCAACACCAATCTGGAAGTGAAGACACATGAGTTAAGCGCCTTCAACGCAGCCTGGCTGTCCGAGCAGATACAAACACCTTTTAAATTAGTGTTACGCACCCTCTCATCCAAAAATACAGCAAAGAATTGCATAAACCTCAGCCTGGAAAACGGTGGCCCACTCACCAAGAGGCGCCACCAAATGATCTCCCGTCTCAAAATAGACGGCAGCCCCAGACCTACCATCCATCCTGGAACCGTCCGTGTAGCATCGGAGATAATTCTCAGAAATCACACCAGACGGACCCAGGGTTAACCAATCTTCCCTAGAAGGCAACCTAACCCTGTAGGAATGACCAAAGACAAAAGTCTTCAAATTCCTATCAGAAGGGAAACCTCTAATGGGAATCCTTACAAGCATCTCACGATAAATGGTAGAATGACCATATCGCTTACCCTGCCAAAAACCTGCCTGTTTAATTCTATAACAGGCTTTCATTGCCTGGTTAAACTTTATGTTAGCTTATTAGCAGTACATTTTGGGAAATTATTTACCTCTGATTTATAGCTGTATATCTATCTGTCAGTAAGGGGAACGATGTTCGTCCTAAATTCGAGGTTTGATGTAATTAACAATAGTATAGTCTATGAGGGAAGGGAATAGCTAAGTGGTTAGCATACTGGACTCCCACGACGAGGACCCGGGTTCGAGTCCAGCTGTGCTACCCTTACATTTTTTTTCTTCCTAGGAACCTCTACAGCTCATTGTCCAGAAATGGAGTAAAAGCTGATTAAATGTTGCTTATATAAAGAAATTATCAAGTAGAAAGATAAATTATTGGTTTTCAGTAGAAATAGAACAGTATATATGCTTATTGGCAACAACTGTGGCACGTTCTAAACGATGATTAGTGATTAACCTGAGAATGTAAAGACTAGAAAATTACTTTGATTATTGACGGCTTTCATTTAAAGTAGATCATTGGATGTTACTAATTTCATTTAAAAAAAAAAAAAAAAAAATTAATTTGATCAAAAGTTTTAAAAATAATTTTATATAAAGAAACTGAATTACACTCATCTCTTTCTTTCCATGCTGTGTAAGACCAATTATTGTGATCGTATCAAAAAATTGGAAGTGCGTCTTAACAGTTGTTACGATTTGCTTGAAATTGATTCCATGCTTCTTAAAACTTCGTATAATAATTACACACAGAGGGCCTGTCCGGATGCCGGCACTTCACTGAGAAGGCTACGGGCGCCAATGACCATAGATGTTGTGGCGCCTTAAATGAAAAAACAAAAAAAATTGAGTCTACTTTTTCTATTATAGGTCTCAACATTTATTCTTATTTCCTTTTATCACTCAAGAGTAAAAACTGAGATCGAAAAAATATTTTTGGACGATTACAATGGTAAACAATGGTACAATGGTAAATAGGAATTGATGATGATGTAAAAGATTGATGAAAAACTACTTGTACCTACTTGCCCTTTATACAATTTACTTTTTACTTTCTGTTACTCCTAGTAAGAGGAAGTATAGTAATCATGTCAAATTTACGATATCGAGTTTTCACCGGAAATATGCGTTTTGAGGTCCCCTGAGTCCAAAAAAAAGTGGTTTTTAGCAAATGGTCTGTGTGTGTGTGTGTGTGTGTGTGTGTGTTTGTGTGTGTGTGTATGGATGTATGTGAACAGCATAGCTCAAAAATGAAAAAACCGTAGAAAGTTGAAAGTTGATATTCCGTTTAGGTATCACCAAGGGATCTGACAGTGCGTTATCCGACAAAATTCCTCAACCGGAAGTAACACCAGTCCGGTTTTTTTAAGTTTTTGCGATTTTCTCAAAAATGGCTCCGACGATTTTCTTTAAACTTGGTGTATCAATTACATATTTAAAGAGCTACAACTTTATTTGAAACATTTCTCCGGGAAAATTCATTTAAGGGCACTTCCGAGGGAGGGATTGGGTTAGGTTCTTATCTAAAGTGCTCTTACAGTTTATTAGACAATTTTGCCTTCTTAATAGTGTTAATTAGAATTAAATATGTTTTTGAAATTCCGAGTTTGAAAAAAATCGGATGACCGGAAGTGCGTTTATTTTAACACTTTACTAAATGATTTCTTCACTTTTTCGCGATCTTCTCAAAAATGGCTCCGACTATTTTCTTGAAACTTCGTATATAAACTAAACATGCATAGATCTACACCTTTTATTTAAAACATTCCTCTGGGAAAATTCATTTAAGGGCACTTTTTGGGGAGGGGTGGAGTTATAGCTTCCTTTAAATTGCTATCATATTTGATTATACAATTCTACCATTCAAAAAAAATTAATGAGAAATAAATAGATAAACAAAATTGCCGTTTTCAAGGAAATTCGTAAACCGGAAGTGCTCTTTTACTGAACAGTTTTTTCAGTTTTCGACGAATTTCATTAAATTTGGTACACTTACTATAAAGTTTGTCAATTACAATTTTGAGAACTGGAGTAAGAGAAAGTTGTGTGAGTGTTTCACACCAGATTTTTTTATCTTATACTGGTAAAGAGGAAGTTTTGCTAGCGTGTTATATTTCTATCCGGAAAAATACACGTTTTTAGATCCCTTGAGTCCAAAATAGTGATTTTTTTTATTTTAGAAATCGGTCTGCATTTTTGTATAACTCATCAATGGCAAATCTCAGATATAACGCCATGTCCTACACATTTATTGTGGACCACATATCTTTAGCACCATGATATTTAAATAAATAGCTTTTTAAAAAAGGTCAACATTTAAATTCCAACACTTATTGATATGCAAGAATTTAAAAATTTCTTTATCACTAACATTTTTTTTTTATCAATATTTTTTTTTTTTTTAGATATGAATAATAAAAAATTTCAAAATGAGTTAGAATTCCAGACAAAATTCCATTTTTAAACAACGTTTAATTTAACTGGATAGATTGTTGTTAGCAGAAGAATTGAAAAAACTATTGAGGGCCTGTGAAACATTATAAAAACTATACCAGCCTTAATAAACTCACTTAGATACATACATTATTATTCGGATTTATTTATTTAAATATATATACAGGGTGACCAGAGTTATATGCTCTCCACCCACTTTTTTTTTAAACGGCGGGAAATTTCGAAAAAATAGAAAACACGTATTTAATCATTTTTAGTCTAGTTTATTTTCAGTGATTGAACCATTTTTTTATACCCCAATATCCCGAGATACAGCATCCAACTTTTTTTTTTTTAAATGGAACATTAAATTTTTTTTGCATATTTTTATAGTATTTGAGCTCTTAAGAAAAAAAAAAATTAAATCGGTTAGGTTTTTGAAAAGTTATGGTAATTTAAAACATGAAAAACAAATTTCAGTTAAATGTCAAAATTACCTTATTTTTTTTTTTTAAAGAAGCTCTTCAAACTGGGCACCATCAACGGATAGGCGAGCCAAAGCTCTGGACACCCACGCTCTGTTTGTAGCAGCATTTGTGGCAAAGTCAAGATCTAGGCAGGCTAGAGTTATTCGACGTTCCAGATCTTCGACTGAAGCCACGGGATTAAGGTTACTGTACCCTTTATTTTTTAGATATCCCCAAAAAAAATAGTCCATTGGGGTTAAGTCGGGAGATCGAGGTGGCCATTGGATCGGACCATGAGTTCCTAACCACTTTTCATGGAAATTTCTGTCGAGCAACTCTCGCATTATGTGCCGGGCAACCATTATGTAGCCGACTTTTTAGAGGAACATCTTCAAGCAGAACTGGCAAAATGTCTCTTAAAAATGTTAGATACCTTTCACCAGTTAAGTTCTCTCTGTAGAAGTTTGGGCCTATTAGTTGGTTTCCTAAAACTCCACACCAAATATTTGTAGAAAAAACAACCTGATGGCGTGTGGCGAAGGTCACTTGTGGATTTTCTTCTGCCCATATTCTAAAGTTCCATCGATTAAGAAGGCCATTGTTGATAAACTTTGATTCATCAGTCCATAAAATTGTGCATTTTTTGTCCATTTTTTGTGTGGGGATATCTACAAAATGAAGTGTACAGTAACCTTAATCCCGTGGCTTCAGTCGAAGATCTGGAACGTCGAATAACTCTAGCCTGACTAGATGTTGACTTTGCCACCTAAGTGCTGCTGCAAACAGAGCGTGGGAGTCCAGAGCTTTGGCTTGCCTATCCGTTGATGGTGCCCAGTTTGAAGAGCTTCTTTAAAGAAAAAATAAGGTAATTTTGACATTAAACTGAAATTTGTTTTTAATATTTTAAATTATCATAACTTTTGAAAAACCTAACCGATTTTTTTTTTTTTTTTCCTCGAGTTTCTCAAAAATGGCTCTAAAGGTTTTCTTCAACTTTCTATTCTTGGTAAACAGTAATTACAAAATATTTTGGTAAGCTTCCCTACAAAATATCCTTCAATACTAGAAACATTAATAGAATTTAAAATTTGAAAAAAATTGATAAACTGGAATTGTAATCTATCGAATAGGTTTTTGATTTTATTTATTTTTTTTTTTGAATTTTCTCGTAATTTTCTATAACAATTATTTCTTGTAGCATTTCAAATTTAACGGAATCCATTATTAAGACGATACTTGATGTAATAAGATCCAAAGAGAGGATCCATAGCAGAGAAAGAGAGAAAAAAATGACAGGACCACTCTCTCGGATTAGAGTGGGAGAAACTGTATAAATACAGCGACGGGAGATAGATAAACAACAGAGTTTATTTGCCAGTCACAACGTGTCATTTACCTCACCTTTTACCACTCTACCATACTCTACCATTTTAGTGTAAAGTCCAGGCAGTCAGTGTCACATTCAACATTATACAGTGTTCAGACATATCTAAGTTGTTTATTCAAACCAGACCATTTTCTCTCCTAATAGGATCCAAAGAGAGGATCCATAGCAGAGAAAGAGAGAAAAAAAAATGACAGGATCACTCTCTCGGATTAGAGTGGGAGAAACTGTATAAATACAGCGACGGGAGTAGATAGATACAACAGTAGTTCTCGCCATTCACAACGTGTCATTTACCTCACCTTTTATTTACCACTCTACCATACTCATACCATTTTAGGTGTAAAGTCCAGGCAGTCAGTGTCCATTCAACATTATACAGTGTTCAGAACATATCTAAGTTGTTCATTAAACCAGACCATTTTCTCCCTAATAGGATCCAAAGAGAGGATCCATAGCAGAGAAAGAGAGACAAAAATGACAGGACCACTCTCTCGGATTAGAGTGGGAGAAACTGTATAAATACAGCGACGGGAGATATATATACAACAGAGTTACTTCGCCAGTCACAACGTGTCATTTACCTCACCCTTTACCACTCTACCATACTCTACCATTTTAGTGTAAAGTCCAGGCAGTCAGTGTCACATTCATCATACCCATTATACGTGACGAGAGAATTACCCCCCCCCCCCCCAAAGAACTCAAAAACCTATTCTAATATAAAATCGTATTTCCAGTTAAGGCAGTTTCCTTCAAATTATACAATTCCATTATACTGAATTGGTACTTTTGAGGAAAGTTTAATGTTACTGTGTTTCCACGAAACCCTCTCCCACCTCCAAAAAAAAATCATTTTTCCCGGGGAGAAAATGTTTCAAATAAAAAAATAAAAAAAAAATGTTAATTTATTATGTATCTACGATAGTTAAAGAAATTCATTGAAGACGGTTTTAATAGAAAATTGCAAAAAAAAATAACAAAGAAATCATTAGAAAAGTTACGTTTCCGGTTTTTTTGGATTTTATCCTTTTCCTGTTTCCGCTCGTTTTTTTTTTTTTTTTTTACCCTAGATACGTATTTTTGTTTAGATACACATTCGCTAAAAATATGTTTTATATTTTCCGGAGACCTCGAAACTATATTTCTAGTGAAAGTAATTACGAATACATGACACAATTTCTATCAATATTTTCTAATTTTCCACCAACCATAAACTTAATTAAGATCGGAGAAAAAAGTTTAAATTACATTAGCAATCTAAACATTAATGTTAATTATTACTCATTTTTGTTAAATAAGTTAAGTTATTAAACCAACCTACCTTATAATATATACATACATTAGTTGACCTATCATAAATATGGTTTTCTCAAACTATAATAGCCAAATAAAGGAAAAACAATAATTTAACATAATACAAAAAAATATTTAAAGGTCGAAATGTAAACAAAGATAATTTTATATTTTTTATTTGCTCATTAAAAAATATTATTAATGTTTTATTTTATTTATTTATTTATTTATTTTTTTTTTTAAACAAATTTTTAAAGTTTATAATTGAATACTAAAATAAGAGATTACAAGGAAAGGTTAAAACAAAGTTTATGATTTATTAGATATTTATTTTATGTTATAAGATTATCTACTATATTATATCTGTTGTGTAAAATATTGTTCTCCTAGACTTTAAGAGCATTATACGTAAATTATGTATATACGTATTAAAAGATCACTTCAATGGATGAAAATAAAATAATCGTATTTGAAGATATCATCGCCCGGTTTATTTATATTACGACGTGCAAATAATTTGGTTTACAAAAAAAAAATAATAAATGATAAAAGAACAAAAACAAGATAATTTCACCTTATTTCCGGGAAGTGAGAGTTAAAAAAAGAAATTAAAATCGGAAATGATAATCACTGTTTATAACAGGTTTTTTTTTTTTTTTTTTTTTTTTTTTAAATAAAAGAAACTCAGAGGTCAGAATTATTTGTGTAAAAGAAGTCAGTAGACATCCAAACTGTCTTGTTTTTTTTATATATATACATACATACATACATATATTCATAAAAACTACAATAAATTATAGTCTTATAGTTTTACCCGTCTGTCGGAAATTTAATAGATTTTTTTTTTTAAAGCTTTCTCTTCTTACTGCTGGTGAGTCGTGTTCATATCAAAATGTTCAATATCAGAAATACACTTTCTGAGGTCCCCTGAATCCGAAAATGTATGAAATATTTATTTTTTTTTTAAGGTGCACAACAACATCTAAGGTCTTTTACAACTGATAATCTGTCGATACTAAATGATCATAAAGTACATTATATATTTAAATTGATCGGCCTTTTATAAATTACTACCCTCTCTTAATTAAAGAAAGGAAGGTAGAATATTAAAGTTCATTTAGTGCCTAATCCTGAGATTTATAAAAAAACAAACAACTATGTACATATATTCATACTAATACATTCATGGTTTTTTACCCTACACATTCCACCAATCCATATTCATACTTAAAAACATTCATCCTAATAAATATATTCATTCCTATAAATACGATCATCTATATGTATATAAAAATTCAGCATCCGTATGTTTGTGGCCGCAAAATTCGAAAAGTAATCAATGGATAATTTGAAATTTTTACCCAACGTTGCATTTTTATATAAGAGTGTTTATATATACTTTTTACTCCGAAGTTTCCACGGGAAACGGGAGTTTCTCCGAGCGTTTCGCGAGGTTGGCAGAAATAGATAGACTCAGACGCGTTGCGATAGTGGCTCCCTCTCTGAACATCTTTCTCAACTACTTATAAATACCTCTATTTCGAAGTTCCCACGGAAATGGAAAATTCTGAGCTAAAATCCGTACAAACGGCCATATTGTGTTAGCACTTGCTTCTTCAGGAATTGCTGCTACGTGGATGGAAGGAGGTAGATAGAACAGGCATTCGGCTCTTAAACTGTCATGACTTAAACGTGCACTTCACAGAAAACCCACCATGTAACATTTCTAAAACATCAGGAATGGGAAAGGTTCTTCGGGCGTGCAAAATCATTGTATGGGATGAGTGTACAATGGCTTATAAGAAGTCATTGGAAGCATTAGAAAGACTTGCTAAATAATCAGATTCCATTTAGTGGAGCATTCGTGTTACTATCAGGTGACTTCAGGCAAACGCTTCCAGTGATACTCCCTCAACACCAGCTGATGAATTCCATGCCAGCTTGAAATATTCAACTCTTTGGAGCACAATAAAAAAAAAATCATTTATCAACGAATATGAGAGTTCAACTTCAAAACGATCCAACAGGTGCCATATTTTCAAGACAATTACTCGAACTCGGTAACGGCACTGTTCCTACAAACCCGGAAAGGGAAAAAATCACCTTCCCATCTAAGTTCTGCAACATTGTACATTCAAAAGTGAATTAGTAGACAGAGTATTCCAAAGCATCGAAACAAATTATCAAAATCACGCATGGTTATGCCCAAAAATCAGACCGAGCCACAGCGAAGCGTGGTCGGATTAGCTTTTAATATACTCGTATATAAAATCACACACACACTCAAGCTAATAATTCTTATACCCAATTAAAAAGTTGTGGTGGAGTACTTCTTGATATTCCTCCACCACATTAAAAACTTGACCTAAATTAAAATTCTACCTATTTACAATACAAAAAAAAAACACATGTGTCGGGGTGCCAATCCCGACACAGACCCACCCATCTAAAATACAGTGTGGCTCCCCCAAAGATAAGCGGGGAAAACATTCCCGGATGACTCCGGGAAACTGAATGACTCCTCCCGCTGAAATAATATACAACATTTTCGTGTGTAAATATTATACGAAGTTTTAAGAAGCATGGAATCAATTTCTAGCAAATCGTAAAAACTGTTAGACGCACTTCCAATTTTTGATACGATCACAATAATAAATTGGTCTTACACAGCATGGAAAGAAAGAAATGAGTCTAATTCAGTTTCTTTATATAAAATTATTTTTAAAAGTTTTGATCAAATTAATTTTTTTTTTTTTTTCTTAAATGAAATTAGTAACATCCAATGATCTCCTTTAAATGAAAGCCGTCAATAATCAAAGTAATTTTCTAGTCTTTACATTCTCAGGTTAATCACTAATCATCGTTTAGAACGTGCCACAGTGTTGCCAATAAGCATATATACTGTTCTATTTCTACTGAAAACCAATAATTAATCTTTCTACTTGATAATTTCTTTATATAAGCCACATTTAATCAGCTTTTACTCCATTTCTATTAATTTTTTTCTTTTTTTTTTTTTGTCCTGAATTCGTTCAGTATTTTTATATCTCAACTGTTTAGATCTGGAGATTTATTATAGACGCGTCTCGGTAAAATAAGTGCTAGAGCGTTAAAACGCAAAAAAAAAAAAAAAAAATAGTTCAATAGAGTAGCGTGCTTGATTTGATGGTTAGAAAAGATGGTGGATTTTATTCGTGAAGTATGTGATGAAGTCGTGATTTCAGTGGCAACAGTCAAATAACCTACCCGACTAATTACTTTCAAAAGTCGGCTGACTTTCTGCTCTAGCTATTTTTTTTTTTTTTTTTTTTTTTTTTTTTTTGAAGTAATTACCCTCTTTAAGATCTTCAGGGCCAAGTGGGGGCGAGGGAGGGGCAGTATAATAGTAAACAACGGATGACCACTAAAAGAGTATCTATACACACCTTCTTTTGAACTATAAACATGGAATGTTAGACTTTAATAGTAATTTAGTAAACAGGTCATTTAATAAATTCATCTATTTTAGAGTTCGTGTAATATATTAAAAAAAATTTACAACAAAATTAATGGAATCACTTAAAGTTATTTAGAAGAGTTAGGTGACTGAGATGGTTTGAGAAGTGGATGGATCAAATTACCGTTATATGCAATATTAAGCTCGGTATACGCTAGGAATTTATTTAGGATAGTAAATAACGTAAAACAGGT
This sequence comes from Triatoma infestans, assembly GCA_011037195.1. Lineage (NCBI taxonomy): Eukaryota > Metazoa > Arthropoda > Insecta > Hemiptera > Reduviidae > Triatoma > Triatoma infestans. The sequence goes on from JAAEAF010007161.1 coordinate 30,906, forward strand.
TGCCTTCAGTTATGTTTACAATATCGAAATACTCGCTATTAATGGAAATTTGCAACAAAACCATCTCTTGTGAAACAGTTCCTTTTTTACTGCACAATTAATAGAAATATAAAAAATTGACAAATTTGCTTTTATAGACAAGAGTCCGAACTATAGGTAGAGTCGATGGATGTCCATATTGGTTAGTACCCAAGTTAGGTAAGACTTTTAGATTAAGCTGAATTGATGGGGTGGCGGAAATATAGAGAATCCCACTCCATAGTTTCAGTTTTTTAAGTATGTATATGTAGAGTTTTAAGGAGTGGATGTATTTATTGGCATGAAAGTATTTATTGGCGCGAATATGAATTTAGAATAAGCTGAATTGACGGGATGGCGGAATATAGAGTACCCCATCCTATAGTTTAGGTTGTGAGTTAAGTTAAATTAGTTAAATTAAGTTAGTTTAAAGTTAAAATGTAAATGAGTGTATGAAGGAGTGAACGAATGAATTTAGAGTCTGTCTGTGCATGTAAAGTTCAGCATGATTGGACATGTATAAGTTGCACAGCTGTAACACTTGGAATATCTTAGCTATTGAGGTGGATGCTGGCTGAATGACTATATTTCAGTGCCAAAAAAAAAAAAAACACTGGTCAATAACGCACCTTTAAGAAACGCAAACCTGTTTTTTTTTTTTTTTTTTCTCAGACTTAATATGAAGAGTAAAAGTTTACATCGTTATACTTTAAATAAGTTTAAGATTTAAAAATAACTATCCTCTTACAAAAATGTTGTAGATTATTCAACGATTGACGCCTTAAATTCCAACCAAATTGGATTCAGAGAATGTTATTTATAATGGGAGCTTATATAGACGGACCAATATAGACGAACAAACAAAACTCCAATCAATAAATTTTGATCAAATATACTGTTTTTTTTACTAATATTTCAAAAAGTCATAAATATAATTAAAGAAAAAAAACATTCTTGCTCAAACTTTGTTATCATTATAAGAAATCAAATAGTTAACAATATGTATAATGCCACTTTGTTATTTTTATTTTTTTTAAATGTGATTTATGATTTGTATTCATAAATAAATGGTTTTAGGACGTGTAGTACGCATGTGCTGACACTTCCTCAAAAATAAAATAAATAAATAAATAAAAAATCTTAAAAACACATACATACACACTCGCCGGCAGCTACCAAAGAGTTACAAAAACCTACGCAAACTCTGCGGGAAACTTGTTTTCAAATTGAATTAATTTCTTATAACTGGCTTTCTGTTAAAATTGTATGTCAGTCTTTAATTTAGGATTCAGTCTTTATTTTTTTCGTGTTTTTTTTTTTTTTATTCCTTTCAACTTTTAAACTTAACCGCTTCACAATTAGTAAACTGAAATAGGAACTGAAGCTACTTATTTTTATATTGCCAACTTTAAATTATTTTATTTTAATTATATGATTTATAAATTAAGAAATTAAATCAAAGGTTAAAAACTCCGTTTTGTTTTTTTTTATATATATATAAAATATAAATATATGTTTTCATATTATTTTTAAAAGGAATACTTCGATCTTTTCAAAGTTTCACCCGGAAATACCTTTTTGAGGTCCCTTAAATCAGAAAAAAATTGTTTTTTTTTTGTCCTTGAAGTGTCAGCATAACTCAAACATGGAAAATTGCAAAAAGCTGAAACCTGATATTTCATATAAGTTTCTATAAGTACATTAGGTTTTGGTAAAAATCGAACAACCGGATGTACTTACTTCTTCTTCTTTCCTGGCTCTACAATCCAGTGTTTTGGGTCTTGGCCTCCTCAATATGTTTCCACCAGTCGTCCCTATTTTTAGCGGCCGCCATCCAGTTCCGCAGTCCGAGGATGTTCCTCGCGTCCTGGGCATTCCATCATGCCAACGCAATCTGGGTCTCCCAACCCTCCGTTTCCTAATCCGGGATCTCGCGCAGCAGTTTGGAAGGAATTTCGTCGGCACTCAGCCTTGCCACATGGCCCGCCCATCTCAGTCTGTTTAACTTGATCCAAGCTACTACTGGGGGCTCCTTCGTTAGAACATACAGTTCTCTATTCCTTCTACGTCTCCAGATCGTATCTTCACGTACTGGGCCATAGCTTTTGCGCAGTAGCTTCCTTTCAAACACCTGCAGACGGTGCTCGTCGGTCTTTGAAATGGTCTAGGTTTCTGAGGCGTATGCCAATACAGGCCGAATAAGGGTTGTAAGGGTGTTGTGAGGAGATGTTGGTTGTTGATGATGAAAGATAAACACCTTAAGATTTGGTTTAAGATATATAATTGATTTATGTATATATATATAACTGACTGCCAAGGACTTTACACTTTAGAGTTTAGTACTGAACTGAACTGACAGACTGACGTGGCTAAATGATATGTACCGTGTGTGAATCAACAGAATGATGTCTCATGTGTAAGACTGAATTCAACAGAATGATCTTTTTACTGTCTCTCTCTCCTATATATATATGTATATACACTGGCCTCTCCTCTCCTCTCTGTGCGAGAGGGGCTGTTTCTCTCCGCTAGAGTGGATGAATGGTTGTGAATCAACAGAATGATGTCTGATGTATAAGACTGAATTCAACAGAATGATCTTTTTACTGTCTCTCTCTCATATATATATATATACACTGGCCGAGCCTCTCCTCTCTGTGCGAGAGGGGCTGTTTCTCTCCGCTAGAGTGGATGAGTGGTGGGGGTTTACTGGTTCACTAAAACCCCTACAAGGTTCTTGTAAAGCCTAAGTTTGGTGCCCCTTGTTAATACTCTACTTTTGAAGTGCTTATTTGGGCCGAAGTAGCACCTATTAGCCAACATCAACCTTCTTCCTATTTCCTGAGATACGTCACAAGGGATCCCAGGTAAACAAATTCAGCAACATTTTCAAATTTAAACTTGCCTACGCAGAGTGGCTCTTTTACTGTTAGGTCGGTAGAGAAGAATTTTGTTTTTTCCTCATTGACCACCAAACCCAGTCTCCTGTCGTTGGCTTCAATGCTCAGGAAAGCACTCTTTATAGCGTCGACAGTTCTACCCACAACTTCTATGTCATCCGCGTACGCTAAGAGCTGCACGGATTTATGGAAAATGGTTCCCGAGGTTTGGATACCCGACTCTTTGATCACCATTTCGAGTGCCAGGTTGAAAAGCAAGCAGGCCAATGCATCATCTTGCCTTAATCCGGTTCTCGTTTGGAATTGCGAGGAGATGTTCGACTGTATCCGCACAACGCAGTGAACATTCGACATACTCATCACAACGAGGCGGATCAGCTTCATTGGTATATTCATTTCGATCCTAGCCTAATACAGCTCACACCTATTTACAGTATCGTAAGCGGCTTTAAAATCTATGAATAGGTGGTATGTGTTAAGCTGATATTCCCGTCCCTTTTCTAGGATCATCCTCAAATTGAAAATCTGAGATCAATGGTCGATTTACCCTTTCTGAAGCCGTACTGGTATCGACCTAATATCCTCTCAACATAAGGAAGCAACCTCTGAAAAAGGATGTTCGATAAAATTGTATAGGCTGTCGGGAGTAACGAAATGCCTCTATAATTACCACAATCTAGTTGATCACCTTTCTCGTGAATAGGGCAAATTATAGTCTTACACCATTCTTTTGGTAACCTCTCATTCGTCCATATAGAAAGTAAACGCTCTTGGAAAACTTTTATCAGTTCATGTCCTCCACATTTAAAAAGTTCAGCTGGCAGGCTGTCTATGCCAGGGGCCTTATTGTTTTTCAGCCTGCTCAAGGCCTCACAAATCTCTTCTTCATCTGGGGGTTCAACTTCAGGATGTACTTCTCTTTGCTGAATAAATTTTTCGTAAAGGATAGATTTCGTTAATTATTACTCTAATGCGTTATTTCAATATAATATAAGATTCTGTTATCTACATAATATTAAAAATAATTTCGTATTACGCCAAAATTCCGAGTTTGAAGAAAATCGGTTTACCCGAAAGTATGACTATTATATTTTATTGCGGATACATATATAATATGTAGTCCAGTGGTTAGCGTACTGGACTCCCACGCGAAGGACCCGGGTTCGATTCCAGCTGTGGTACCCTTAGGTTTTTTCTTCCTAGGAGCCTCTACAACTCACTCTCCGGTCATGGACAGTGTTGTCTGCAACGAGAAAACACTGTCCAGAGGCTGGCAGTGCACTGAGAAAGCTCCGGGCGCCAATGACCTGAGATGTTGAGACGCCTTAAATTAAAAAAAAAAAAAAAAAAAAAAAAGTATGCAAAAATAAGAGATTCGAAACCACCCTTTCTTTTTCAAATTTGACCACTTTTTTTTAGCGAATTCTTAAAATAAGTTTGTTTTTTATTTATTTCTTTTTTTTGAAAAATGGTTTTTGAACGTTAAAAATTCGTTGAAAATACGCTGAGATATCCAACATTGAATGTAGATAAATTCACTTGCATTGTAGTTGTTATTATTATTTTATATGATTTTTTTAGTTTATAATCAAATAAGCCAACTACATATTCTCATTAAATGTTTAAAATGGACATCATCATTAATAAGCACAAACCATGCTCTTCTTGTCTAGTTTTTATTGACGGCCTAGGACGGATTTCTTTTCACAAGACTTCAGAAATTCTTTATTTAAATTCTTCTACCATATTCGTTATCTTAGTCGTATGTTCCTAGACAAGCGACTAACCTGAAACCCACAGACCAGACTTAAACGGACTTCCCTCAACAACTACTTGTTAGACTCCTTGACAAGCCTCCAAGCTCAAGAGTACAGAGTAAAAGACGACTTTATACTTCACTACTCGCACTCATCTGGATGTACGGTCTAGAACTTTACGGATCCCGTACTAACCTCAACAGGATATAAACCATACAGTCCAAAATACTGCGACGCTTAGAATGATGCATGTTATTACGTTTCCAACCATACAATCCGCACAGATCTGATGATTCCTATTGTCCACGTTATAGCAAAGCTCCGGTACAAGAAATTTCACAGTAGACTCCCC
>JAAEAF010007162.1:0-59314 GCA_011037195.1 Triatoma infestans
ATTGAATAATAATTGTTTACAGTTTACAGTATGGGGTAGACTTGAATGGCAGAGAAAGTGATTGACAGAAAATTTCAAAAAATATTCTGTAGTAAGTGGCTTAAATAATTTTTATATAAAAGAAATTCTAAAAATCAATTCCACTTTGAATGGAAGCCATCTCTGTTTGATGTTTTTTTAATGTGGTCTTATTGTAGATTATTGCACTGTGACCTGAAAGATCTATTGCGTTTCCCGGAGCCTTTTCAGTGCACTGCCGGCCTCCAAGCAATGTTCTCTAGCTACAGACAACCTGTCCAGCACCGGAAAGTGAGATGTAGAGGCTTCTAGGAAGAGAAAATCTAAGGACAGCATGCTGGATTTGAAGCCGGTACCTCCGCGTTGCTAATCCAGCGTGCTACCACTGAGCTAATCCCTTCCTTCTCCCCTGGCTTAGGCCAATTAACTAGGGACGGAGTTGGTGTACTGTGTTTGTCCTTGTCTGTAAAGAGTAGAGTGTGTGTAGTTAAAGTGTATTGTGTACATTTCTGATGAGGTTCATGGAGTACTGAGCTGTGGTAACCTGTGGGATCTTTACTCCCCAAGTGACTGCATGCAACAGATATCCCTTGTGACCTAGTGGTCTTATTAAATGGGAGAATGCAAGAGAAGCTGAGAATGACTTATCTCGGAAAGAGGTGCATCTTCACACCACACACACATAATTTTGAAAGGTGAAAGTAATGTAGATATTACAATAGTGAAGTACAATATGTTGTCTTACGCTGATAATTGGAATATTAGTGATTATGTGAGTGCTTCTGATCATAATTTTATTACTTTTAATGTTTATTAATGTTCTCTAGCTACAGACTTTTGTCTGTTAATTAATGTTCTCTAGCTACTTTTAATGTTTTTTTTTGTTTTCCTAATGGCGTCCAACATGGCGGATCAATGCAAACATGCTTGTGATTATTGTAAACAAGAGTTACATAAAAGTGATAAATTAGTGATGTGTGGTGGAAAATATGGCATAATTAGGCATTGGGAATGCCTGCAAATACAAGAGAATGAAAAGAAAGCTTTACTAGAGTGTAAACAACTGCGATGGCAATGCGGCTCATGTGACAAAGTAGAGGTTAGTACCTTCTCTGATAATGTTATAAAAACTATATTCATGACTATTTCACGTCTAACTGAAGAAGTAATAGAATTGAAAAAATATGTAAAACCGAGCGTCAATGCAGTCGAACGAGATGATTGTACATCATTGTTATCAACAATCACATCCGAAATATTACAGATCACTGAGAATCAATTAATATTAAAAAAAGAAATTGAAGAGTGCAAAATTGATAATAAACAGGAAAAAGAAATAAAAGTGGGTGAAGAAAACGGGGTACATAAAGAAGAGAACATTACCTACATGAGAGGAAGGTTTTCAAATAAAGAAGAAAATAATAAAAAAGCTGAAATCAATAGTGATGTAAGCATGCCTGAATTAACCTTACAAGAAGAAATAATAGAAAAAGGATTCAAAGAAAACAGTAGGACACAGCAAACAACTCAGGGAAAAAAGAATTATGCTCAGGTGTTAACTGATAAAATAGTAAATAACGATGCATCCAATGATGAGGAAGATTGGAGCGAAGTTAGAAGAAGGAAGAAGAGAAGAATGGCCAACCAGAAGAACAAAGTAATTGTAGGAAAATCTGAACTGGCAGGAGTTAAAAAAGCGTGGCTGCATCTGGGCAAGATTAAAGAAGGAACCACTGCTGAGGATGTGGAACGATTTCTGGAAAAGAATTTTCCTCATATGAAGGTGACGGTCACAAAACTTGACTCTAAAGGAACAAACTGTAGTTTTAGATTAGGGGTAGACTACCACCTAAAGGACAAATTGATGGAGAGTGCTGCTTGGCCCTGCAACGTGACATTGCGTCGTTTTTTTATTCCCTCGTCATGTTGCAGATCTGCAGACGTAAATAAGGTAACAATTTGGCACCAGAATGTTCAAGGATTGGGAAATAAAAGTTCGCATATAGAAATAGTAGCGATAGAGGCGAAGTATGATGTCCTTTGCCTGAGTGAACACTGGATGTTAGAAGAGCAAATAAATACATCCACATGTGAGGGTTATTTGCTGGCATCGGCCTACTGCAGGAGTAAAGCTAAACATGGAGGTGTCGCAATTCTGATTAAAGAAGGTAAACAGTTTGTTGAGCTAATGAAAATAAAGTCTCTGTCGTCGGAAATTGATTGTGAACTAGCTGCAATAGAAATGGATAGCAGTGTACAGATCACCAGCTGGGGATTTTAGCATATTCTACAATAAATTGGACAGTGTTTTCAAGATAGTAAATAAAAAGAGAAAAAAGACTGTGATATGTGGAGATTTTAACATACATTTTTTATCAAACAACAAGAACTCAGTAGATTTTATAAATTTATGCAATTCGTATGGTTTTATATAGAAATAAGAACACCCACAAGACTGAACTCCTGTATAGATAACATAATTACTAATGACAAGTTGGATAGTTTTTGTGTAGATATTGTAAATAATCATATTAGTGATCATTTGGGTCAATACATTGCAATATTCCAAGAGTCAGAAGAAATAAAACATAGAGAGAAACCAAAGTATACCTGGATAAGACCAATGTATAGCCACCAGATTGAATTATTCGGTTATATGTTAAAGGTTATGAATTGGGAAGAGTTGTTATGTACAAATGACTTTAATCAAGATTTTGAAATATTTGTAAATAGTTTAAAATATTGTTATGAGTGTAGTTTTCCCCAGTTAAAGTGCAAGAAAATAGATATAAAAAACCAAAAAACTGGTATACAGAAGAATTGAGACAGCAAAAAATTTTTCTTGAAGTCTTATATGATAAAATGAAGAGAGAAAATAAAAAAAAGATGATTGAGCTGTACAAAAAGTCAAAAACAAAGTATAAAGAGAATATAAAGAAGGCAAAAAAGTGTTCAAACTCAGCCTATTTATCTCAAGCGGAAAATAAGAATAAGGCAGCTTGGAAAATTATTAAAGGAAATTGGAAACCTGACCCGCCGGTAACCGCCGTAAATACAGAAAAATTAAATACATATTTTGTTGAATTACCTGGCAATCTGGTAAATTCCCCGAAGGGTGTATCCTCTAGGACTAGAATGCCTAGTTTTGCTAGTACAAACTCCTTTCAAATGAAAGAAGTATCGCAAGAAGTTATTTTAAATATTGTTAAAAGATTGAAAGGAAAAAAAAGCACTGATCACTTTGGTTTATCCAATTATATTATTAAAAAATAGTCCATTATATTATAACACCAGTAACAGTACTAATTAACACAGCCATAAGAGAAGGTAGATTTCCAGAAGTGTTGAAAATTGTAAAGGTGAGACCGATCTTGAAGAAGGGTGACCCAAATGATGCGAGTAATTACCGACCAATTGACATGGTACCAATTTTATCCAAAATTTTAGAAACTGTAGTGGCAAAGCAGCTGTCAGAGTACCTGGAACAAAAAGGATTACTCAGTGAAGAGCAGTACGGTTATAGAGAGGGCTACAACACAGTAGATGCCGTGAGCTTTATTGTTGAAGAGATTATATATGCGTTTGAAAAAAAAGAAAAATGTGTTGCTACCTTCTGTGACCTGAGTAAAGCATTTGACATGGTCTCCCACGATATTTTATTAGAAAAATTAGAAAGATACGGGATACAAGGGAAATGTAACAGGCTTTTCAATGAATATCTAAGAGGAAGAAGACAGTACGTTTGTCACAATGGTAATAATTCTGCGATAAAACAAATTAATAGGGGCGTTCCTCAAGGATCTGTGCTGGGGCCGCTGCTTTTCTTAATTTTTATTAACGAAGTAGGCGGACAAGTGCCTTGTAAAGTAATTCTCTATGCGGACGACACTACTCTAGTGACAAGAAGTAATGAAACAAAGCTAGCCTTGAATATTGACAGGATAACCTGAAACAACTCAAAACATGGATCGCGAAAAATGAATTAATCTTAAATGAAGAAAAAACATTCACTAAAGAATTTACGATTAAACGTCAAGAAAAAAGTACAAGTACTAATTTCCTTGGAATCATACTTGACTCAAGTATATCATGGAAAAATCATATTAGTGAATTAAATAGTAAACTATCGAAAGTTCTACCTGTTGCGAAGTCTAAAAGACGAATTACGGGCTGAGACGTTAAGAACTGCGTACTTTGGTTTATTCCACTCCAAACTGTCTTATGGGATAGTACTATGGGGAGGAGCGGCTGACGCTGTAACCACATTCAGACTGCAAAAGAAGGCAATAAGAATCATTTATAGAAAGCAACCAAGAGATAGTTGTAGAAAATTGTTCCAGACTCACAAAATAATGACACTGACCTCATTGTATATTTTTAAGTGTCTGGTTAATCTAAAAGGAAAGAAAAATATGGAATGTAGAGGAGATAAACACTCTTACAATATTAGAAATAAAAATAATCTACACTTACCAGTGAGAAGATTGGCGAAGTCGGAGTTAGCTCCAAGTGCGATGAGTGGTAAGATTGTTTAACAAACTGCCGAGGGAAATAATGGGTCTGAAGACTGAACCATTTAAGAAAACGTTAACACATTTCTTTAAGGAAAACAGTTTTTATAAAATAAATGAGTTTCTGGAAGAGAAGTGGGCGCTGGGACACTTCAGGATAGACTAAATACAGTGTTGGATAGTGTTTATTTTCTAGTGAGAACAAAGTGCAAACATCAAAGCAAGGACTATTTGAACTAGCAAACTTATTGTTTATTATGTAATTTTGACGTACCTTATGTTACTTGTTATGTAATTTATTTAGGTAAAATAAAAATAATAATAATAATAATAATTATAATAGGAATAACAGTCACTTGAATACTTTAAGTGATTCCAAATAATAATAAATTTAAAACAGAGGAAGCCGACTGGGAGAAGTTTCATTTTGCTTTATTAAAAATATGCAAAATAGTTATGTCAAATCAAAATCTAATAAAAATATTAATTTTGAGGATTTTGATGAATTATCAGCAAGAACTATCTAGATTCAAACAACTTAAATAGTTATTTGAAAGAATATATGCAAATTATTAAACAAATATGTGATGAAACATTATCTAAAGCAATAATGAGCAAACATAATAGAAAATACAAATCTGTTCTGTCGGCTCTGCCAAATCTGTACAAGCCTGCTTGAACAATGAATTGACTGCATTAACAAGTCGGTAAATAAATTAAAAAGAAAGTAACAGAGATGTGAAAACGATCCGAATCTTAGATTACAACGTAAATCTCAGTATTACAGCTTAAAAATGGAATATAAAAAATTTATAAATAAGGCTAAAACTGAGTCGTGGAAATTATTTTGTAACGCTACAGATGTAAATCGCAACCATGGAACTACATATATAAATTGCAGCTGGTAAATTAAAAACTCAATCTGTTTTCACTTCTCTAAAAACAAGACGGTAGTTATACTAATACACTGAAAGAAATTTTGGACATTTTATTAGATAAGTATGCTGCGACTGATGATCGTGTTTTTGGTAATTCTTATAAGAAATCTATTCGACAGCAGTCTTTAGGAAACACATATTCAATGTTTAATGATATACTATTTTCTAGAAAGAAATTGAAACAGTTATTGAATCATTGATAAAAAGAAACCTCTGGAGAAGATGGATGCAACCATATTATAGACCAGATATTTATCAAGTTGCCCGTGTCTATAGTTAGAATTTATAATGAGTGCTTAGTGAGGGGTAATTTTCCGGATTTGTGGAAAAGATCTATAATTATTTCTATCATTAAGCCAGGTAAAAAAAAATGTCATCGGAGTTGAAAAATACAGCCCAATCAGCTTGTTGTCAGTTTGGGGAAAGGTGTTAGAAAAGCTATTAATAAACCGGATTATGCATTATGTAAGACCAAATGACTTACTCCCCAAAGATGTACTTAGTATGCGTTAATGAAAGTAAAAAATTTTGTATAAAAAGCCTTATATGATAAAGAAATGGTGCTGTTAATGTCTCTAGATATGAAGGGTGCCTTTGACGCTGCCAGGTGGCCAGCAATTTTAGCAATTACAAAAATTTAATTGTCCCCAATTATTTACTTACAGTTGATTATTTTAATAAAAGAGAGGCTACAATTAAAAGCAACTTTTTAGAAATGAGCAGGAAAGTAACACAGGATTGCCCTCAAAAGGTCATGTTGTGGACCTAGATTCTGGATTATTCAATATGATTCCCTCCAGAAAGAATGTTATCCTTCGAAAACACCGGTGGTTGCTTTTGCGGACGATCTGCTGATTGCTGTTAAAGGGCAAACAATCCTAGAAGTTGAATGTTTGGGTAATTCTTGTTTGCGAATTGTTGATCAATGGTTCCGCAATAATGAAGTGTTCTTCAACAGTCACAAATCTAAAGGGCTTGTTATTTCAAGGAAATTACTGAAGAGAATTAACCTTGTTTTTAAACAACAAATGCATTTAATTAGTAGAAGAGTTAAAATGTCTTGATGTAATATTTGATTCTCATCTACTCATCTGTCCTCGGACAACCACATTGAATATATTCTGAAAATAGTCTACAGTTCATTAACAACTAAAAATTATCTAAAATAATAAAAATTAACGTTCTGCGAAAGTCTGTTGAGAGATTAGTTCCAGAGCACTGCCAATTATGTGTGATGGCGCACTAATACCTTTGCTACACATGCATTACCAGTTTGGTATAAAGGGCTTAGTGTTAAATACAATATTAACAAACTTCCTAGAGTGCTGATCTTGCTAAGAGCATTTCGTACGATTTCCTACGAAGCGACTTGCATCGATTATTGCTAATGCCATTCCTATAGAAATAAAGGTTAAAGAAATGTATACAAAACATGTAATAATGAAGGGCGGTGAACAGGATCAATGTCATATAGCTGTAAAAAAAACAACTAAACCATCATCATGGATGCACCCTGGGCTATACATGCGATTCAAGTAATGTAGGATGGTAATGACAGTATTACACAGGCGATGATAATCTATACGGATGGTAGCAGGAAAGATGAAAAAGTAGGTTCGCTTTCGTCGTCTACTTGAATAGAGTTGAAATGGCAGCAGAAAAGTACCGATTGGCCGGGCAGTACTCGAATAATCAGGCCGAATTGCTGGCGATTGCTAATTCTCTGAAATGGCTCTTACAATTTCATACAAACATTAGAAATAGCACATCTCATCTTACCCACAAAAATTACGAAGGTAATAAATTTACAAGATCAATTATTGTTAGAACTGACAGCCAATTTCTCTTTATTCAGTAGTAAAACGTGATTCGGTTTTTCGTCTCGAGCGACTTCATTATGACGTTGTATTTAATAAGATTAAAGCACATATAAGAGAGGTTAGTAATGAAAGTGCGGACTAGCAAAGGAGGCATCTGAAGATTTAAGTATTGCACTGTTCTTCACGTTATCTCCAAAACACATGTTGACTTTATTTTAAAGGCACGATTGCAGGCACGGGAGCAGGCTTGGTCAGCATTTGAAAACGGGTCATCAACCAAAGAATTCTTCCTCAGAGTGACCGACAGGAGGAGAGCCAACATCACCATTAGCTACAAACTTACTCAGGTTCTATCACATCATGAAGAATAAAGGCATTCGTGTATAGATTTAACATACTACCTGATGTAGCGGTAAGTGCGACTAAGTAACTTGGCAAAAATTGGATCACGTCTTGTGGGAATGTCAACTTTTTGAAGAAGAGCATGCTTTTTTCATTCAGGAAATCACTTCCAGAGGTTTACACTGGCCGCCGAATAAAATCAGTTTGATTATTAATAGTGAATTGTGTAAAGTGCTTATTAAGTTCGTAAACAGACTTGATTTAGACAAATTGTTGTAATCTTTGATTTTATTTATTATAATTTATTAATTTCATATTGTAATTACATTTATGAGTGAATTTCATAAATTTTATACAGAATAAATGAAAATTAAAAACACATACACACATGAGATAAGAGCGCGAGAATCAACTTTATTATATGTACTCCAGCCATTTCGTATAATTTCATATTTATAGTTTTCTACATATAGAATAACAATATTAACACCATCTATTTAATTACATTTTTATTAATAATTTAATGAAAAATATCAAATATTTAATACCAAGCATCTGTAGTGGCATCTGGTTGAAGACAGAAGTACTAAAACTTTCACCTGAATTAACTAGCAATTTCCCTTCATTCGTTAACAATAAAATTATTTCCATTAGAATATTTTTCATTAAAGATTTTGTAATTTTTATTATAATAACAATAAAACATATTTCAGATATTTATTTCTACTCATTAATAAATGCGGGTGCCCGGGCCTGCTAGGAAGATTATTAAGGTGTTTGCGTTAATATGGAGCTGGTGGTATTTTTGAGTATTTTTAAAAAAATTAGAAATTTATGCGAATTTCTCTATACTTTTTAGTAGAAATATATGAGGAAAACTGATTTTTGTTTACTACCAATAAACTAAAGTAGAAAATCATTGTTGAAAATGTGGTTGGGCTGGGATAAAATCATAGATATAAAATAATTATCTAAAAACATATCATTTATTATGAAAAGTCCAACGCGAAAATACAACTAAAAATAATACAAGTTACAAATACCAAAATCTTTATCTACTCAGTTTAGATTATCAAATATTTATGATTTGCTTCGCCCTGTAGTAGTTGCCAAAGACAAAAATTACTTGCATTTGGGCAACTAGCCACTGATTCTTAGTTTTCTATGTTTTTAGACTAAAATAAAGTAAATCCATGGCGCATCACGTCGCATCAGAAACATCTCAGAAAGGCCAGAAGGGTGTTTTAATGCAGTTCTTGGAACTATATATGATCCCCAGAAGAAATAGCTAGTCAATATCTGTCATGGGATTTACAAACCTGAACAGCCATTGTTGTAATCTTATGATTACACTACAGCCAGGTTCTGGTTGCTCGTCAATCTTAGCTGGAGCACATCATGTGAATGTCCTAATTAAAGTATGTCAAAGATATTTTCCATGATAGCCTACTTCTTTTTGTGATCATCGACCTGTTTCGAGAGTTCGCCTATCATCAGGATGTTTTCGTCAAAACAGTGTGATAACATATTCTTGCACAAAGAAAATTTAATTGATATACTTTATTTGATACTTGAGTGTATCAACTAAATTTGCTCCATGCAATCTATGTTATCACACTGTTTTGACAAAAAGATCCTGATGGGCGAACGCCCGAAACCGGTCGATGTCCACAAAAAGAAGCAGGCTCGTGGATCGGGATCATGGAAAATATCTCTGATACTTTCCAGCTCTGCGGAACCAACCATAACAACTAAAGCATTTGTATGTACATATTCTTTAAGTACATATGTATGTATTTATAAATGTTAAACGGGTTTGTTTAGTTTAAATCATTAACAAAAATAAATTTCATATATTCACAAATATTTTAACAGCCAAAAAATCAAATAGAATTTAAACGATCTGTTGAAATTGAAGGTTCTAGACTTTCTTTTTGGCACTGTGCCTCAAAAATCGTTGACGTGAAAAATAACATGAAGTAAGTAAGTTGTACAAGACTATTCACGTCTTGAGGATAGAGTACTACTATTACCACTTAAAGTGGTAATCTTTGGGATCATCAAGTTTATTTTTATTTATTAATATTAATAATAATAATAATAATACTTTATTATGAATAAAGAAATACAATTTACAAGTATATATAAGATAAGTATATGAGACTCACCTGGAATCCTCATACACGACTTAAACGAATAGAATTAAACAAAAGATATAAGCTTCTAACCAGACTACTTGATCACCGGTCAAAACTAACACTTCATAATAAAAGACGACTGTATCTATCCCTCCTAGCACCTATATGGACTTACGGACTTGAACTTTACGGTTCAGCTAAACGATCTAATATCAACCGATTACAAACTCTTCAATCTAAAATCCTCCGCCGCATTGTAAACGCTCCATTCTATGTCAGTAACCTAACTATACATAAAGATCTCAAAATTCCTTTTATATCCGAACTTACTAAAACACGTTACAATAAATTTCACAAAAACTTATCAACACATCCTAATCCATTAGCAGCTAACTTATCCTCAACCACACTTCCTTCCAACCCCCGAAGGCGACTGAGGCGTCGTTGGCCTCGCGATCACCTTGTTGACTAATGGAGATCATCACTGGATGATCACCATTCAAGCCACTCACGCCATTTACCACCCTTACCGTATTTACTTATTGTACCATTGTACAGTTGTAAATGACAAATAAAAAGTTAAAAAAAAGTATTATACGGCTGGGATATTCCGTCAGCCGGAGTTAGATGTAAAAAAGAAATCACTAAAAAGAAAGAAAACTAAAAAGAATACTAACCTTGAAAAAGTCAAATAAAATTAAATAAATAATAAATATGAATTAAAAAATTGATATAAATAACAATAATAAATTATCTAAAAGGAAATGAAACTGATCCATTAATAGTTACAGAAATGTAATAAGGGAAATAAACTAAACTCAATTAAATACTATTGACAAAGAAAAGAAAATGAATATAAAGTGCATTATGAAAAAACATTTACATAAGGAGACCTGCATACAAAATAAAATAAAACAAAAATAAATACAAAATTAATGACATTAAATAAAAAAAATAAAAAATGGGAGATATTTAGAAAACTGTGAAAATATAAAAACAAAAGTATTAAATTTAATAAAATAAAAAGGAAACTTGCTCAGAAATTCCTGAACCAGACTGTACCGATAACGCCAAGCAGCCCGTGCACACCTGATAAGATCCTTGCAGTTTCGAGTGTTAAGCATACTGACGAGCTGAACCACAGTCAAAGAAGGTACCCCGAGGTAACACACCCGGAACTCTGAAAGTATAGGACACACAGCCAGAAAGTGCACACAGTCCTCTCTGACTCTCAGGTTACACAAGGAACAAATTTCGGACTCTCTTTCAATCCAAGGAATATAATTCAGAAATAGTAATTCAGCCCTCATTTTGAAGAGCCAGCGCAATTCATTTAAAGTGAGAACGTCGGAGTTAGACTCTTCAACAAAGGTGAACAATTTCGCCTGAAGGTCCAATTGCTTATAAAAGATAAAGCGGGAAGATTCTCTTGCGCACCTCTCAGATTCCTCCCGACATGCCAAACCTATCTTTGCAATTAATGAAGTCATCTGAGATTTCCACACATACATATTATCAGCAGAGAAACTAAAATTACAACCATACTTTTGCGCAAGGTTGGACCAGCTTGCAAACCAAAACACCTTCCTATAGATGACCTCCATAACTAACGCTCTTGAAAGACGGTGCCCAGGAAAATCTAGTACTTTAGAAATATACTGGAAATGCAACTTTAAAGTAAAAATAAATAACAAGTCCACACCCGTCTCCAAAAGGATCACATAATTGCACTGTGCCTCAAAAATCGTTGACGTGAAAAATAACATGAAGTAAGTTGTACAAGACTATTCACGTCTTGAGGATAGATTACTACTATTACCACTTAAAATGGTAATCTTTGGGATCATCAAGTTTATTTTTATTTATTAAAAAATTATAAAGTTCAGAGAACACTTCCAAGAAATCTAGCTGTGATTAAGTTATTTTCTAATGGTGGCAGTAATTCTTAAAAACTGAATGGTGCAGCTATTTATGGGTAATGGCATATTATTCAGACAGAAAAATCCATATTTTAGCCAATAAATTAGTTTCTTTCAGAAACATGGAAATATTACCACACCCAACAAGTCAAAAAAAAAATATTTTTTTTGAGTATTAAACTCTAGAGCCAACAAGGAAATGTCATTAAAATAAAATAAATGTGTATTAATTCTTAGTGTGTTTCAAACAATTCTAGTAGTACAACAGATATTAACATTTAATTTCTTCGGTGTTATTTTCTTTGAATTATTATTTTTATTTTTGGCGCATCGACAACTTAGGCCATGAGTGCAATTATTATTAATATTATTTCACTTTTCATCAAATGATGTTAAAGTTTGCACTGTTTTGCACTAACGATATTCTTTAAGCATTACATTTAAAAATGAGTCGCGGTCTCAACCAATATGACCCCAAAGCATTCTCCTCTGGTAATAACAATTTTTTACAATCTAAAATAAAAAAATATTAAGTAGATGGATAGAACATTTAATAAATTAAGTTTTGATACATGAAACCAGGGGTGATTTGAAGGACATACTGGCTCATGTTTTTTAATATTGCTGAAAGCGTTTACAAAGGCAAAACCTTTCAAAAACATCTAATATATGTCTAAAATGAATTATGCATATAAATTTCATTATATTAAAGCCTCTGTATTATATTTTCAAAAGTATATTTTACTAGCAGACTTCAATTATATGTTGAAAGAACCTAAATACAAGTTTTTTCCTTTCTAGAAATTTCTGGTCTTTAATCTGAAAATTAAACACCTAAAATTTTTGACTTCCTTCAAAACATTACATTGAAAGTTTCCTTTGGATATTGGTGAAACTCTTTGAATTCTCACCAATACTCTCCTTTAAAACAAAAAAAATATAGTGTGATATATTCACACAACTTTTAGTCCAAAATTGTGATTGGCAAATTTTATAGGTAGTACACCAAATTTAATAAAATTCGTCGGTGTTTTTTTATGGAGAAATATCACAAAAACTGTTCAGTAAAAATGTACTTCCGTTTTCTTGAAACTCAGAATTTTGGCAATCTACTTATTTCTAATTAATTTTGTTTGGATGGTAGATTTGTATAATGGTAGACTTTACCAGAAGAAATGTTACAAATAAAAGTTGCAGCTTTTTATAAATGTAATTCACATTCTAAGTTAAAAGAAACTGGTTAGAGTCGTTTTATAGAAATCAGCCGAAATTGAAAAACACTTCTTAGTAAAAACATACTTCCGATCATCCGAGTTTTTGAAACTCGGAATTTCAAAACATATTTAATTCTAACTAATATTATTTAGATGATAGAATTGTGTAATAAACTCAAACAGCACTTTAGAGTAAACCGTAACCCCTCCCCTCAAAAGTACCCTTAAATCAATTTTCCCGGGAAAGGTTTTAAGTGAAAGTTGTAGCACTTTGTATATGTGATTGATATACAAAGTTTTAAGAAAATCGTTGGCGACATTTTTGTGAAAATCGCAACAAAAAATTAAGTAATGTGGTAATTTCGGTTGAGGAATTTTTACAGATAACCTACTGTCGGATTAAATGTTGGGTACGAAATGCCCGCTTCATCTGAATGGTAGGGCAAAGTCCCGGCTTGTCAGGAGGGTATTGCAAAACCGTAGGCTCTATGGATAGGCTTGCCTGTCCAAGGCCGGGCCAGTGACCATTCTAGGCCTTTAAGAGGAGACTTCTTCTCTCTACCTAATGGTACCACGGGAGCTTGCTCTGCACCCACGAGCTGAGGAAAGGTTTCGTGGTGGTCTAGGTTAGCAGGGACGACAGT
Source organism: Triatoma infestans (assembly GCA_011037195.1). Lineage (NCBI taxonomy): Eukaryota > Metazoa > Arthropoda > Insecta > Hemiptera > Reduviidae > Triatoma > Triatoma infestans. The sequence continues at coordinate 13,545 of JAAEAF010007162.1, forward strand.
GATTTTCCAAGCATTTCTTTTAGGTAAGCGGGAGTTGGTTTGGTTTGCCTAGGGGAACAGTTCCGCCTTCTCCCAATCTCTCACAAGAATATGTCGGATTCAATGGTGATATCTAAACGGAATTTCAAGTTTGAACTTTCTGCGATTTTTCGTTTTTGAGCTTTGCTGTTCACATACATACACACACACAAAGACCTTACTTACTTACTTAGTCCATTCCTCTTCTACCTCTCGGTGTAGAGGATCCCTTATATAAAACCTTCCAGCGGTCCCTATCCTGCACCAAAGTACCACGCCTATTCCAATCTAAATTCTTTTTTGTGAAGTCATTCCTGACGACATCTTCCCATGTAGTTCGAGGCCTTCCCCTTCCTCGCTGACCCTGCGTCTTAGTCTCGTAGCAAGTCCTTGCCACGCGGCCGCTCTCCATCCTCATCAGATGTCCAAACCATCTGAGCCTGTTCTCTCGAAGCACGCTCTCCACAGGTTTAACGCCGAGGTTATTCCTTATGTTGACATTTCTTACTCTATCCCTTCTTGTTTTTCCCTCGATTCTTCGTAAAAACCTCATTTCTGATGCCTGGAGCAAACTGTGGTGCTTAGATGTAATGGCCCACGACTCGCTGCCGTATGTTAAGACCGGGATGTAGGTGGATTTGAATATTGCCACTTTTGTACCCTTGCTCACTTCCTTTTTATTAATAAAACCTTTCTTCAGAGCATTGATTGCCTTCAAAACCTTTCTTGAGCAAAGGTTCATCTTCCTGCCGATGCTATCCTATCATTAATTTCTTTATCTATTCGGCCTTCCTCATTAATGTTCACTCCCAGGTACTTAAAGTTGGCGACCTGCTCCATACCCTCCTGAGCTAGCTTTATTCTCAGTGGTGCGCCATTCTTACGGCTGATCTCCATAGTTTTACTTTTGTCCACACTGATTCTCATATTAATATTCCTTAGCTCTTCATGAAGGATATTAACATTATATTGCAGGTTCTCTGGTATTGGCCAACACGGCTATGTCGTCAGCGAATGCTAGTAGGCTAAGCCTTACACAAGACATTCGGTAATAACCGACTTCAAAGTTTCTCATCCTTAATTGGCTTCTTCGAAAAACATCGTCCAAGGCAATTATAAATAACAGAGGGCTGAGGCTGCAACCTTGACAGATACCCGAGCATGTATCAAATTCTTGTGAATGGGCGTTGGCCGTCCTTACATAATTTCTTGTGCGAACATATAAACTTTCTACTGCTTTCCTTAGACCTTCATTCACTCCTTTCTTTGCGAGAGACTCCATTATATCTGTCCGTCTAATGCGGTCAAATGCTTTCTCTAGATCCACGAAGCAAACATACATTTTTTTATCCTTTTCTATCACCTTTTCGCTTATTTAGCGCAAGGTAAATATTAAATCCTGTGTACTCCAATTATTTCTGAATCCATATTGAGCTTCATGCATTTGACCGTGTATCATTTCTCTGAGTCTCCTCTCCAAGATTTTGGAGTATAATTTACAGGGTACGGAAAGCAAAGATATCCCCCTGTGGTTGCCACATTCCCGATTGACCCCTTTCTTAAATATAGGGATGATAACAGAAATTTCCCAATCTGCTGGTATTCTTTTCTGTTTCCAAATTAAATTGAATATGTGCAGCATAATTTTCTCTCCAGTAGCCCCCATGAACTTAAACATTTCTGGCGTTATGTTATCATGCCCAGCAGCCTTTCCTAACTTTAAATTTTCTATTGCCAATGCCAGCTCATGTTCATCTATATAATCGTCTTCCTCGAACTTATTGTCATCTTGATTCCTTCCTATATTGACCGCCTCATCCCCTTCCTTATTTTCTCCCTGAAGAAGCTCCTTAAAATAGTCCTTCCATCTTTCCATTATATCCTTTTCATTACTTATTACCTTTCCTTCTTTATTCTTTATGTATTTTAATGCTGGCTCTTTCTCTCTTTTCATATTCTTAAGTACTTTATAAAATAGTTTTTGATTTCCTTTGTAATTTTCTTCCATACAGTTTCCGAATTCTTCCCAGGACTTTCTCTTTGCTTCCAATACTAAATTCTTTACGCGTGTTCTTTGCTCCTTATATGGCTCATATTTATCCAAGCTTCTAGTATGCAAATAATCTTGCCATGCCTTTTTCTTATTCTTAACTTCTTCTCGAATTTCTTCACCCCACCAGGCTGTTCGCTTTCCATTTCTGCCAACTTTATTCCTTCCGCATACTTCTCCCGCTGACTCTAGTATTATTCTCTTGAACGACTCCCAACTCCTTTCGATGTCCAAATTGTTCCAATCCTCACTGTAGAGCCACACAAAGACCAATTTCTAAAAACCACTTTTTTGGATTCAGAGGACATCAAGACGGATATTTCCGGTGAAAACTCGAAATCGAAAATTTGACAAGATTGCAATACTTCCTCTTACTAGAAGTAAGAAAAAGTGAAAAAAAAAGTAAAAGAGTAACGCATAGCAATTGACTTACAATTTTAATTATGGGGCGTTCCACAATGACGTTATCGGCAAATTGGAATCTTTGTACTAAAAATAGGTTCAGCTTTTCATTTACTTCTCTATTAATTTATTAAAACTATAAAAGCCTGTTTCTCTGAGTTTCATTTTTATTTATTACTTTCTAAAGGTTTTTCAGTTTTTGTGATTTTCTCTATACAAACACCGACTAATTTCAATAAATTTCGTATACTAACTATAATGTTTGCCGATTACAATTTTGAAAACTGATGTAAGAGAAAGTTGTGTGAGTGTTTCACACCAGATTGTATTTTAGTTTAATTCTGCTTTCCTTAATCGAATAAGAAAATCTCTTTCCTTTTATATCTTTATTATTTTATATTTTACGTTTTTATTTTTCTCAATTTAACAATTTTTCTCACAAAGCAATTTAACAATTGCAACACAATCGAACAACAGGTGCGAAGCCGTTTTCTCCTCCTACTGTCACAGTATACGCAAAGGTTCTGAGCCCTCCTGTGTAGGTGTTTTTTGAATCTACCATGCCCTTTTGTGAAAAGGCCGGTCACCAGATTAATCTTCCTAGCCAGAAGGTCTCTTTAGTTCTATTCTTACTATCTTTAATATCATCGTCTTGCTGATTGGTTCCTGGACTTAGTTTCCAGATTATGTCGTGCTCTCTTCATAGCCAATCTCCAAGAAATACACGTACTGTCCTTTTGGTTATTCCTATGACAGTTTCTGGGATTATTCACCCCATTCCTAATTGTTCGGCTGTTTCATTGCCTCTAACCCCGGGGACCATTCCAGCCGAACTTTGTTGTGTCGGGAAAGTTGCGTCAGGGATTCTCTGCTCTCCCTAACTATAGATGAGGTGTTGTGTAGACAGCTGCCTACCTTCAGCGAGCCTGACTATCCGAGAAAATAAAAATCTTATTTTTTAAGGGCCATTCTCAGGTTTTCCTCAGCACAGTTCTTAATTGCAAAAATTTCGGTCTGGAATACCGTGGAGTAGTGCAAAGAGGCTTCTCTATGAGTTCTCTAAAGAGAACCAGAGTAGTGAGCAGTTTTAGTGGGGTTCACTGTAAGATCAACTCTTCTACACTGGTGTTCTGTAACTTTAAAGGCATCCTCAATATCTCAGATACACTACTTCGCAGATTCCTTGCAATATACCGCAGCCTCCACTTCCCTAACAAGGGAGTGAAGGCCTGTCACGCAAGATTTACCTGTCTGATAGGCATGCCGATTAATATGCAGGGGCCATAGCTTCAGCGCTACTTCCCTGATCTGCAAATCAGTTTTTCTAGTTTTTCAATCTAAAAGAGGAAAGACTGTTGGGTCTTAAAGCCTTTGCATGGGAATGAGTTTTCTGCCCACAAATGAATTTTTACAGGTCTCCATACCTGTGGGACATGATTGAAGACCAAACTTGAACCCAGTAACTGGCATAGAGTAGTAATAACGATTTTTTTCCTTGCTGCACTAAGGAAGGGAAAACACCATTGGCTGAAAGTGCTTGATTCCCCATATGATTTTGTTAAAAGTGATGCCGTTCCTAGCCATGGCCCAGTCTTCCCTGGTCCCTGGGCGGAATCCAGGCTCCAGAGAGTCCTCACCCTGCTGTTCCTCGGTCACTGTGCACTCGGGAAAATGTACATACTAAGATATTCCTTCCCGATTCAGAAAAACCACTGATACATTTAATATTCACTCTGTATTACACTGTTACCAAGCTTCCGCCCCTTTACCGGTCATCACCAAATGAAGCAGGCTATAACAGAAAATATCTCGGATGCTTTTCACTTCTGCGGATCCAACAATTTCCTTACTCATACTTTTTTTTATTACTATTTAAATGGAGACATTAAACTTCAAAATGACTAGTGAATCAGGGATAATCTTAGTTCTGCTTTTGATGTTTTACTTTCTAGTTGAGCCAAGTTTCCTTGAACTCTGTACAAATTTAAAAAATGCTACACACTTGAATATTTAAACATAAGAAATTTATTTTTTATTAAATAGGAATAAAAATAAAAAACATTTTTTTGTTGTTAAATATATATATGTATATACACTTATTTTATTTACAATAAAGTGCTTCCAAAATTTTTTATCATACCATTTGAAAGAAATAAAACGAAAAGTTCAAAAATTAAAAGATAAAAAAGAAAATTTATTTTTAGCCATATTTTTAATTGTTACTCGAAAGCAAAAAAGTAACTAGTAAAAAAAAAATTAGTAACTGAAATTATTTTTATTCTTGGATGTTGCATCAAACATAAAGGTGAGCCATTGGAAAACTTTTCCTTTGCAAAGACTTTAACTTCTTCTTCATTTCAATTTCACCTTATTTACTGTTAAAGTAATTTAATGAAATTATCATTTTAGTAATTAAAATTAATAAAAGCAAAGTATAGAAACAAATTAAAGAGATCATCAAAATAATTTTTTTTTTTTTACAATTAATGAATTTAATTTTTTTTTTTTAGTTAAAGTTTTTTAAATGTTTGTTTTGAACTCTCTACCATTACATTGAAAAATTTATACTTGCTATAAAGGTACGTCTAGGTATACTATACTAATACAGATATATAAAATAAAAATGGCATTTTTCCCTTTGTACTGAATGTTAAAATGGTGATCTTTTGTCCAAATATCTCTTCTTTTTTTTTAAATTTTAAAAAACCAAATTCCAATGTAATGTTAAGAATCGAAATGAATATGTCTAGGACCCTTATGTCTGCTATTAATATCATAACTACCCCTATGATTTCTATAATTTCTTAACTGATTTACTGCATTTTTAATAAAAGATTTTTGGGGATTATGAAAATCAGACCCACCCCTTGCCGTGAATTTGTCTTGCTGATGGGTATCAGATTTACTAGAGCGCTCTTTTCCTTCCTTATTCTTCTTTTTCTTCTTCTTTTTGATTTTAGTGCGTAAATCTTCTTCGGCCTTTTGTTCTTTTTTCGGTTTGGTAACATCCTCACCTCCAATTAATCCTTGAAAATTAAGAGAATCCGGAATTACTTGTTTATCTACATCATCATCTTTTGTTTTCTTCTTATTTAACGTTGAAGGCATCAAATGTGTTGCCGTTCGTTTTTTAGGCATATAATGATTTCTATGTGCAGCTACTGCAGGTGGTAGTAATGAAATTGGATTACAATCGTTTACAAATATTGGTGGACCCAAACGCGACATTATTGGAGAATTTGGTTGCATCTGTTGCATCATTATATGATCATGCATTTGAACACGCCCACCATGCTGCTTTGAATGTTGGAGATTTAACATACGACCATACAGGCATGTCTGATGAAAAAGACGAGCTGCATAAGGCACGGAAACTTCATGCTTGAATACAACAAATCCATAAGGGCGACGTCTACCATTTTGAACAGGTATCCGCACCGATTCTAATGGACCAGCCTGTAAGAATTAAGTAAGTTTTTCATTAATTAAAAGTTGAAAATGTATGACTTATTTTACAATTTCTTAAATTGTAATCAGCTTTTGAATTTTTCAAAAGATTTGTTTATATTACCGTAAGAGTGCAAAAATCTGATAACTTTAGTGACTAAATGGCATAACAGATTTACTAATAGCTATACTAATGAGGCCAAAGAAGTAGCACAAAATAAACACAATTTGTGTTTAACAGTCACAACTAAACTGATCTCATTTAATTAAAAAGAAAGTGTCGTATACAATTAACCAATTTTACACTAAAATTAATATTAATTAATTTTCATAAAACTTCAGCACAATATGACTGAATTAACTAGAGGCCTCACAATGACAAATCTTCATTGGTATTTGAAGCAAAAATTCAAATCCTCGAAAAAACTGAATTTTATTATCTCAGTCTTTGCTGGTCATCAAAAAGACGTTCTCTTCAAATAATTAATGTAGAAAACAAACTAAATGTCGAGATAACCTTGAAGAGGAACAAATTTATGCAAAATTACATTTAATTTTGTAATAATAGAAAATAGGCAGCATAATAAACATTTAAAACAATTTATAATAATAAAAGTATAATTCACATTTTGAAGAGTATGATATCCAAAACAATTGTATATAATGAATAAAGTTGTGCTAACTGACCTGTAGAAAAAGTTCATAAATCAACTCCTCTGTCACTTTTTCACTTAAATTTCCAACATATAATGTACGGGTATCACTCGATGCCATTTTCTCTTTAAACCCAGTAAAATTTAACAAACAAATAAAAAAAACTGTATTTCAGATTTCACAAATCTCAACAACAAACATTCACAGATCACCGAAGACAGTTATTCGATAGTTATAGACATCAATAAGTATTTATCGAAAGTATTCAATAAAATGAATAATTCTCTGTAAAAATCTGAACTTAAAACAAAAAAACTATAAAATAATAAATATTTTGTATTACCAACTTAAAAACAGAATTAAAATTATAACTTAATGTTCTTGCTTTTTAATATAAATGTTTCTTTTTAACTTCGATATTTTATAGTTCGATCGAGTAGGTTATAATATAACCTTATTACTTCGGGCATCTGGGAAATTTTTTTTTAAGTGGCGGTAAGTCGGTAATGGATTGGCAATTTAGAGGTCTAACTAATACTAGAAGAACAAAAGGAACTAAGTTCTATAAAATAAGAAATTATTTAGCATTGGGAATATTATCTACTAGCTTTCTGTTTGCCGCTATCCTGACGTAAGTATATAATCAGTATTCCGTTAAATTCAATTTCATATATTACAGATAACAGTAACAAAATGTTAGAAGTCAGTTGCATTTTTTTTTTTGTTACTCTACTTCACTGCAATAATGTCTTTTGTTTTCAGTTTTTCACCATTTTTCGGAAACCGTGCCAATCTTTCCGAAAATGAAAGGAAATCTGCAAAAGAGAAGCTGAAAGAATTAAAACTTTCTTTTCCATCTTACGTCGTGCCTAGGGGTAAACCACCTCCAGAAATCTGAATTTTAATGCGGTTCATATATAATGTCTATATGTTTATAGTAGAAATGGATAGTGCAAAAGATATTTGTGCCAAGCGAAAGTAAGCATTTTATTCTATGTTTACTGTTTAGAAATATTTGTTAGCTACTTTTGTTTTAATCGAGCTCGATTTGAGGATCTGGAGAAATTTAATAAAAATTCATATTATTTTTGTGATGAATTTTTTACAGGTGCTGGAATTAGGTAATTTTTTTTTAACTTAGCATTCTTGTAAAGTTATTTTATTAATGTTTATAACATTAAACTTTAAATAAGAATGGATCGTTCAGATGACATTTTTTTCGGTGATATAAATACCTTTATTCTTTCATTTTGATTATACAGTTTAATATACCATTTTAGATCTAACAGCGAAGAGGCATTTGATGACAGTTTTGAAGTTTTTTTGCCAAATAAATTGAAAGAGAAAAGTCTAATGAGTCACGTTAATGTTAATTCTCGTAATAATAGCAACAGAAGGAAAAAATTTAGCCCTACATCCAGCGCTTCCACATCACAAGAGGTATCATGAAATATTTTAATAATATTATCACTCCCAGAAATAAAATATTTTATATTAAAAAAAAGCCTAATTTTAAGAAGTTAGTGGGGGAGAAAAAAGCAAGTCTTAAATATTTTATTATGATTTGTTTAAGAGTTATGACACTGATATGGATCAAGTGATGGCAGTATGTTTATGTAAAGATAAATATATATCTACCTTATACAACTCAGTTAATAAGGAAATTAGAAATACAAGTTGGAAAGGTAATTTTTTTTTTTTCTTAAGTCTCAGTGATTGGCTTTTATTGTAACGAGAGAATACTACGGGGTCCGCAGTGCATTGTAAATGGTCCGGGAGCACTAGATCTAGGTGGCGGTGGACTGTACCCCTCAAATATATATATTCGTAATGAGTCTTAGAAGATTAAAATCGCATAGAAAATATCTATTTTTATTACTTTTTTTTCCTACGCTTGATTCCAAGGCCTTTAGGCCATAAGACGTGTTCTAGCAGTCCAATAAAGTTTGCTAAGTAGAAAATAAGGTTCGTCGGTGGCGCATTCGGCGCGCATGTTGTCCAGTCCTGAGCAGGTAGAAAGGTGGTTCTGGATCATCTCTTCTAGGTGGCAAATAGGACAAATCGGTGAGTTCACTACCCCAATGCGGTGGAGATGGCTCTGAAGGAAGTCGTAGCCTGTGGCTGCTCTAAAGTTTGCCACTTCTACCTTATGTGGCAAATAATGCGGTAGCGGCTGTTCCATCAGCTTGGCCCAAGTTTTCCCTTCGGCTATAGATTGGTACTCTCTTCGAACATGGCTTTTTTTATTTCTTCTCAGTGAGAGGACACTGTTTTGAAGCTGAGAGGATTTCGAGGTTGGCTCATTTTTGCTCCGTTCTTCGTCCCCGAGTCTGCCTTCTCGTCCCCTTCAATCCCACAATGACTGGGTACCCATTTGTACGTCAGCACCTATCTCTCCTTGTAATCAGCTGGGTTGCGCTTAGCTTTGCAGCTAGCAACACTGCTGACTCTGGAGAAGCGGGTGACACCAGATGTGCTATAGTAGCTCGCGAGTCGGTGAAGATTACTAGCTTGCCGGCATTTACATCTACATTCTAAGCTTATCCAGTGCCAGCTTTACTGCTAGGATCTCAGCGTCGTAATTTGTGGCGAGTTCACCCGCTGCTACTGATAATTTGAACAGCTCCGAATAAATCCCCGATCCTGATTCCCTGATAGGGTTAGCTGATCCATCGTATAAATGTGAAGCCATTTACATCTTGGATATCGCTCGGCAATGGTTTGGAGTGCAATCTGCCGAAGCGCCGGTGATAACTCGTCTTCCTTTTTGATGGCCACATTCAGATTCATCTGCCACTGGGGTATTACCATTTGATAGGGCGGCAAGCATGCAGTAGGGAATCTCTCTCCCACTGCTTCACAAGACCCGGCAATACCGCTATACCACTCTATGAGACCGGTCTGGGTCTTTAATCTTTTTGAGGGTAGTTGATGATATCGACAGTCTTTTTAACTTTTCCATGCATTTTAGAGCAGCAAATCTCCTTCTTTCTTTCAAAGGCTCGACATCAGCATGGATCTCCATGGAAGCAACTGGCGTGCTTCCTGCACCACCGCATATAATTCGAAGACCCTTGTTTGGTACCTTGTCCAAGGTAGATATTACACTCTCTGGCACGGTAACTAATAACTCGTGTCCATACTCAAGTGTTGGCCTTATATACTTCTTATATGTTTTTGACAGGATCTCCCTGGAGGCTTCCCATTTGACTCCTGTGAGACGACGAAGTAATCTCAATCTATTTTCCCTTGCATGTGCTAAAGATTCAACATGCGGTTTTCAGGTCAGTTGGTAACCAAGGTAATCCCTAGGTACTTGGTGACGAACAGTCGCTCAGTTTGGGCATTTTCGTAGTTAATAATGAACTCGTGTGCCTTCGTCGAAAGGGTGAACATGGCAAAGAGTTTTATCCTTATTAACTATCATTTGATTGTTATCGGCCCAAAGTTTTAGTTTCTCCATTGCAGCCTCAATGTTTCAGCCATGCCTGGTATATGGTTACTTGTTGCCCAAATGATCAAGTCATCCGCAAAGAGGAGCCATTGTATTCCAGGAATTTGGTTTAGCGTTGTGGCAAGATAGTTAATAGCTAAGTTGAATAAGAGACAACTTGCCACGGCTCCTTGGAGAAGTCCACACCTGAAAGCTCTGTAAGCAGAAACACTGTTACCAAATCGTACTCCAGCCTGTCTATCTTCTAGAAAGGACTTCAGCCAGTAAAATATATGACCCTGTACACCCGATTTTAGAAGTTTACCAATCACCATTTCACGACTGATTGTGTCGTACGCTGATTTAAAGTCAATGTAGACAGCAACAGTGAATTGCTTCCTCTGGATACTCGCTTTAACACACTCACTAAATCTAGCCACTTGCTCGATCGTGCTTATTCTCTTTCTAAAACCAGCTTGTGCTTTATTTAGCACGTCCCCAGCTTCTAAGAAGCATTCCAACCTATTTATTACGATTCTTTAGCATATTTTGCAGGCCACGCTAGTGAGCGATATAGGACGAAAACTGGTCACATTTTCAGCTGATTTCCCTTTTTTTAACCGGTATACTCTCAGCCTTTCTGCAGTGTTATATTATAGACAGTCAGTAGGGCTCTCTTTCCTTCTGCCCCTAGGTTAGTTAAGAATTCAGTAGGAATGTTGTCGGTCCTGCAGATTTGCCTAACTTTGGTCCAGCCAAGGCTTGTTCCAATTCCTGGATGGTAAAAGCATGATTGAATAGATAGTCTTGTAACTCATCTTTGCAACTAGGTAGAGGTGACCTAAGGAGGTGTTTTGGGGGCTTTTCCATTTTGAGCTATTGTGGCAAAATTTCTGGCAAATGCCTTTGCACGCTTGCGCGTCATCTACAATCTCTTTCGTATCAGTTTTAATTGGTGCATTCAGCTGTTCTCGCTTATTTGACAGGCTGGAGATAAAATGATGTGTTTTTGAAGCATCCTTTCTATAGTCAAGTTCTGAATTTAAACATGTCTCTTCGATTCGAGGATAGATCTCTGCATTTTAGCCTGAAGTCTTCTAACTTCTATACAATTGAGTTTATCCCCCGATAACTCTGCTTTAGTCCTAGCTTCATCTCTCGCTATTTTAAGGTCATTAAGGTTAGAGTTCCAAAAAGGCATATTCTTTATAACCTGCCCTTCCGATATGATTGCGTTGCACATTTTATCAAAATCTCCGATAGCATTTTCCAGGCGGTGTCCGAATTTAGGGGATATTATCAGAGACATTTTCCGTGGTAGCCTGCTTCATTTTGTGGTCATCGACCGGTTTCGGGCGTTCGCCCATCTTCAGGATGCGTTCTTCAGACAGTGTGACAACACAGACTCGCAATATTTTAAAAATACACCTCAGTTAGTGTGAAACTAAGTTACTCTGTGCGAGTCTGTGTTGTCACACTGTCTGAAGAACGCATCTTGACGATGGGCGAACGCCCGAAACCGGTCGATGACCACAAATGAAGCAGGCTACCACGGAAAATTCTCTGATGCTTTCCAGCTCTGCGGAACCAACCACCACAACAAATTAGGGGATATTCCTGGCTCCGAGAATCTCGCCAGTAACGTGCCTATATTTCAACCAGTCGGCCTTCTTTAGATTCCATCTAGGTTTACGGTCCACTCTAGAAGCTTTAGGGGCCTGGATAGGAGTGGTCACTTCCAGCAGGAGCGCCCTATGCCCCGCCCCACTTGGGGATTCGATTACATTCAAATCGGCCCTCAAATCTTGGTGAACCATTGCTAAATCCGGGCGGGTAGATGATCCAGTGTAGGAAAGAAAGGTTCCAAGTTGGGAATCGTCACTAACTAATATAATAGGGTTTTTATCAAGAAAATCCTCTACTGCGGATCCAATTACAGATGTTTTATTGTATCCCCACCGATTGGATGGAGCATTAAAATCGCCTAAGATCATTGTTCGGTATATGTCTTTGCTTAAGCATTCTAAGTTTGGGGTGTTATTTGGAGGATTATAGAGGAAGAAAGTTTGGAACTCTTTACCATTCAACCATTCAATCAATTTAATACACTCAAGTTTATCCTCTTGCTGCAAGCTATGGACTACGGAGAATTTAGAGGTTATTGATTTCCGGACTCCTACCAGAATACCTGAGGTCACCTGCCTAGCTCGGGGGGAGAACTGAGATATTATATTCCGAGTGTTGATAGATTCTCATTGTTTGTTGCAGCACCACCCTCTGCCACTGCAAAGACGTCCACCTTTCTGTCAAATAGTATTGATTTAAATTCTATAAATTTGTTCAAAGTTAATCCGCCCCATTCCAGAAGAGGGCTGTCATATTTGATGAATTTGAGATATCAGATTAATGGCCCTGAAAATGGCTGTTTGCCTCTGGCTATCGAAGCATATTTTATGGACTACGCAGGCGAATTGTCGGTCGTTTAGTACCAACGAGTCTGTATTCAAGAAGTTTGCTCAGTATCGTTGGTTCCAGGGGGCACCGCGAGGAGGTGATTCGAAGTATTCTTATTCTTAAAGTAGGAAATTCGTTGTATTATTAGAGAAATTAGTAAGACCCTATCATTTTACATTCTGTATACATAAGACCGGAATTGCTTCAAATATTTGTATATAAGAAGCTTCAGGGAATCACTTTTTGCAGTTCGTGAGTGATCATATTTGAAGGCTTCATTTTATGGGCTATTTGGGGACTTCTTCGAAAATCTTGCATCCAAATTAACGCTTCTAATTTAATTGGTAATTTCCTGTTTAAATGGTTAGTGTAAACATAAAACCTCCAACAAATAAATAATATATACTCTAATGGCAACAGAAGCTGGGACAGATCACAGACTTGGACTGACAACAGAACAACGGAAATGAAACCAAAACTGCCACAAGGCATACTTACCATAACAGCTAATTATAATTAAAAAAGTATAATCGTAAAAGTGCATATTGTATTGTATGTATCGTATTTGTAATATTGTAAGACAGAAATAAGCTGCCGGTAAAAATGATTTTTTTATTATTATTATTTTTTATTTAATTGTGATACAGTTCCAATACAAAATGTATTCTGCCTGTAATGCTGTTGTCTGTAAAGACAATGAAATGAGCTGTTCAACGTGTGCAAGTAACCCATCCAGTGATGGCCCTGTTGGAGTGATTTGTTTATGATGTGAAAGTAATTATGCTAGTTCCTAATGTCGTTCAATGAGGTCTGTCAGTCAGTAATACGTTTGTCTACGGTGGATGTAATAAGTTTTGGGGCCATTTCCGTTTTAGTCTTCTATCTGGAATTCTTCATCTAATAAAAAATAACTCTAATGGTCGATAAAGAACCAAACATTAATAACATTTTAAATTATTTTAGCTTTGAGAAAAAAGCAGCTGTAACAAAACATATGAAATTAAATTATTTTTTAAAACTTCATTTTAAATCTTCATTTTTAAAGCTTCAATTCAATTTTAAAGCTTCATTTTAAATAATATTAAGGAGTCGTCGGGGAGGTAGCCTAAGATGTATGAGGTGTATGTCTTAGTGGTTTGCATGGGATGTGTTTAGTGTACATGTGGTCTGTAAAGTGTGTGTGTGTAATAAAGATTCCATAAAGAAAGAAAATAAGAATTTTTCTCTCTGTGAATATTTTAATTCTTTTTTCGTCATTAACATAATATTTTTGTAATGATAGACTTAACACACAAAATGAAACGCCAACCATTGCTAATATCGAGGACTATAGCTGAACGAGAAGCTATTTTATCGCAGAAACTAGCAGTAATATTGGTTGAGAATAACGTCAACGATGACTTTTCCAATAGTAATTATTCTCTAATTGATATGGAAGATCTAATCCAGTCAGATCTTCTATTACAACAATGGAATAAGGTAATTAACCTAGAGTGGTTCTTTTACATTCATAATTGAGAGCATTGTTTCTTATTAGAATGTTTTGTTAAGGGTGTGAGTGTTCAACTGGTTGAATTGCCTTGACTTATTGGAAACTAGTATATGTTTTTTGATTTTTACGTACCATTATGTTAAGTATTCTACTAAACGTCTCTTCATACACAGTGACGTCTTCTTCCCTTATTTTCCTTAAATTTCAATATACATCAGATATTAAAATATTGTTATTATGGGCTATCTATACAATAATGGTTAATGCCAAGTTTTAGCTTCGGTTTAGTTTCCATGTCACTGTTCTCCAGCCATCCCCCACTGCACCTCCTCCAGCCAGGCCAATGCACTGTATATACTTCTAAAGCCTGCTAACACATAAATATCTTTTAATCATACACTAGAGGCTTTCTTAAATTATTTCTGCAGTAAATCAATTGATAAACTATTCGCCTGTTACGTATGCTTTCTCAACTCCTTTCCTATTATAATTCGGAAGCGCCAAGAAAAAGCTCAGGTCCGACGAGGTCTTTCTGGATATGGTTCCAGACGCTGGAAGAGTCTAATGAGCAAGGCGATCCGTCTACATTCTTTATGCTCTAAATTACCAACAGTCGCCCCCGACAGAAAGACAAATTGCCGCCTCTTAAGTATATATATATATATTTTAATACAAGCTGAAGCAGCGCTCTGCTTGCGTGCTAATGCATTCTGTTCGGAGAAGTATATGCATATTCAAACAAGTTCAAGCATCGTCCTTTACAAATTCTGCGTTAATTCTTCAATAATTGTGTAAATTTTTTAGTTTTTGGACATAAACAATATAAATATGCTGCACACTGTAAATTTTTAGCGAATGAAAAATTCGAAATGTGAAAATTTCTGTTTTTTGAGTATTTTTTATACTCTAGGGGTTGCTCGCCCCTAGAGCAGGCGCTGTTACCAAAAATCAAAACTACAAAGATCTTTGTTTTTGACTCACTAATCATAGCAAATGTAGACAAATATCATACCAGCCTAGTATTGGCCTGTTAGGCACTACAGGGTTGAAGAATGGCTTGATTCTCTAAGAAAATGAAGACTGTAAAGTCACGCTAGTGTAAATAGACGTATTATATGTGATGTAAATAATACTTTCATCTTTTATTGCTACGCATCAGACACACTATTCGATTTCACCGCCCAACTAGGCGCCAAATTGAGCAATAAGCTCCGTCAAATTTCCAACAAAGAAAGCCTTTCTTTCACAACAAGAACTGTCTATACACAGTCATCAAGAGTCTTCTACAGATTTTGGAATTATCTACAAGAGTGCTGTATATTGTTATTCTCGCCAAGTCCTCAACGCCATCTTTCTCTCTCTCTATTGCTATTTCTCTTGATCTCTAATCTTTCTCAATTTATATTAAGTCCTTAATTGTACTCTAGGCTATTAATTATTTTAAATTTATATTTCTTCCAAAAATACCAAAATCAAGTTTTCAGTGGGTCCAGTCTCACTCATTCTTTCTTTCTTTCTTATTTTAATGTGTGTGTGTCTAAGTGCCATTTTATTATATTGCAATCAATTGGATAATATTAATGACAAAAGTTTATAATAATTCCAAGTTTAAAGAATTTATGTCATTAGAAAAAATATCACTGGAAATTTTGAAAAAGTAATAGAAGGATTACGTCACAGAATTTTTTTTTCTAATATTTCTTACACTTTGTATAATTTTTCAAGGAAAATTTAAATACGGACCTATTTGATTCATAAACATATTGAATTTTAAGATTTATCTTATACAAATTGGATGGAAAGAAGTTCTAAATTTAAAATTGTTCTAGTTTTCTGGGCAAGATTTTGATTAACATTTTACATAAATTTGAAATATTTTGTTACATCTTTAACTGATTTCCTTTTTAGAATGGAAACTTTTCACTTTTTTTTATAACCAGTTTCTTTATATATCTATTTACGCTCTTTGTCTATTGCACGTTCTCTTCTAAACATGAAGTTATGGTAATCTTTCATAAATCGCAGTTTTGTAAATCATCTCGTAATCAGTGGCTCAAGCTAAGAAACTGCTTGCTATACATGGAAGTAAGAATCACTGAAATTCATGTGCACTTCTAGGCACTAATAGTGCCCCAATTTATTTATACTTAAATTAATTAATTATTAAATAATTAATAAGTTTTCAAAACTTCACATAGTATTTTGTTCTTCTTTCTAGACTTGTCGTTTATGGTCAGCAGCGAAATTGCAAACATTACAGTTAAAAGACTATTATATAGCAGCCTTATCCAATTACGTGGATTTCGATGAAGCTTGCAATAGTGATAAAAATGCATCATTGACGTTTGATTCTGTAGAACCACGAGAAATAGTAATAGCTAAAAATGATACTGCAGCGACAAAATTAACTTCACATGAAATAGATTCCTTTATGTTAAAGGATGATGGCTTTGACGAAAAAATGGATGATCAGTCTGCTGTGGATATGTTTGATGTTTATCAAACGGAAGAGGAATGCTGTGATTCTGATAATGTACGGTTCCATAAATCAGAATTAAGTGTTTAATGCTATCATTTCTTTATTTAAACATTGTTATTATTGTTTTATTATTTAAACCTTAGTTTTAATAGATACATTTTGGAATTTGTCTTTTTAAATGTGGATTAAAAGCTTTTTTTTTGCAAATTAAGTTTTGTTTATTCACTCCACCTAAGTTTTCATGCATCATTATTTGATCAATCTAAAAGAGCAACAGATAAATTTTTAATTTTAGAAACTATATTCTGGCAAACAAGGTGGGCACCAAAGATTTTATTTCGAATAAACGCTGCTAGGCACCGTTTTCTAAAATGTATGATTATAATACAGTCAGTAAAAACGTATTGCTTTTTTTCTTGTAGGTTGTTTCCCCCGAAATTGCCAGTCAGAGCGATGATAACGGCAGCAAAAATGAAACTAATACAACCTATACTTATGGAATCTCAGCCACACCCGCAGAAATAATAGAATTATCTTCATCACCGTCTTCAGATCGTACAGTTCGGATACCCTCTACCTTTGATAAACGGGAATCTCCTCTAATTTTCTCTCCAGCACATAGTTTTAGCAGTATTGCTACGGATCAATTAAATAAAAATCTAGTAATGCTAGATAGGATTGGTGTAACTCTATTGTCACAACAATGGGACAATTTATTTAATTCAAACGAAGGTGATGTAACTGTTTTGCTTGACAATGAAGCTACCCTCAATGTACATAAATTTGTGCTGAGCGTAAGGTAAAGTTCTGTATATATATATATAAAACTTAATAGATATGTTTTAAAAAAAATTCATTTCTTAAAATTACACACTACAATTAATAATATTTAATATTCAACTAATAATGTTAATGTTTATTTAACATACTAGTTGAGAACTCTACTGATCTTTCTCTATGAAGTACAATTAGAATTAATTTTAAATTGTCTCCTCTTCTCTCATATCTGGACAAGTTACATATACAGTAAAGAGGGGGTTTCTTAGTAATGCACACTTGCATTATTGCTAGCACTAGAGAATCATAACAGCAACTTACTTCTATTAATGTTATGTCCTCCCCCCTTTAAATTCGATTTCCCCTGGGAAGGATAAAATATACAAATGAACATATTATTTTACATCTACAACTTCCTTATGCAATGATACCTACTTACTTTTCTTATACACTAATTATATAATACTTCCCTATACTTATAATTCTTATTTACTAATTCTGATACATTTGGATACAAATTCTGTAAAACTTAATTATTTAATTATGAATTGATTTTCTTCAGTATTGTTTACAGGTGGTTTAGGCTTATTTAATCTGAGTGTAGTTTTACATGGTTTAAATTTGCATATTACATAAACAGTAATACTAAAGATGTTAATAAGAGTACAGTATATGATTATTATCCACAGATAACTGTCATTGTTATTTGTCGTATTTTCTCTTATAGGGATTACAGGATTTAAAGGTATGTCTTGAAGTGTGAATTATTTTAGATGGATCTGCATTTCTGGAGTTCTCTGTGGGGAAAGATTAAAATTGATAGTTGGAAGTATACGAGGGTGTCCATTCGTGTGTGACAAGTGGATCAGCTTGTTACCTTTGTATTAAACAGTGGCTTGTTCAAGTTTCTTAAGATATATGCCATGAATTGTCTTTGTTTCCGAATCTTGTTTTTCAACAATTTGTCTGCTTGTGTGAAAATGATCATATATTGGTTTATTTCCTTTATAAATTCAATATGGTTTTCTTTTATGTGGAGTTTAACAAAGCTGCAGTTATATGGTGATTCTTGTAGGATTATTCCACTCTCGCATCTTGAGTGGTGGTTGGATAAGTCACTTTCGAAACATTGATAACATTTTTCTTTCTGTTTGCAATTATTATTTAAAGGTATTATTACACTGTCATCGACTTTTTTTAATATATATTTATTCTAGGAATAACTGTAACATATTGTGATTAGAATTTTGAGGGAATTAAATATAATTTAAATATTTCATATTTAACTTTAGAATTTATTGTATATCTAAACTGTAAATAATTTTCCCAAAGTGAATTCCACATTTCACTGTGATTAAATACTCATGAGCTAAAACATTTTCAAACTTAACTTCTATAGGTATTTGTTCTTTATAGTATTGAGAAATTTTTTCAAGTTCATGATAGAGGTCATGGGTGGTTATTATGCTTGGATATAGGGACTTCAATTTGCAGAAAGTTATAGAGTTTTCTACATCTTGCAACGTATTTAGTATTAAGTTATATAAAATGTGTAACTGGTTAAGGGTCTCTTTAACAATAATTTTATCCGTTCTATAATTAATTGTTCTACTAAGTTCTAAGATTCTATACTCTAATTCCTCGCCATTATAGCTTATCGTTTGTAGTGCTTCTTTAAAATTATCAATAATATTCTGATTAATAGAATATTGCTTAGTAAGTTGATTTTGGATCTTTCGCTCGTTTTCTTTTATACTTTCAATTAATTGTTCAAATTTTTCACCGTCAGAGTTATCCAAATTTCCAGTAATGGCTTTTATTATACGAACCCCTATTTACTTCTATTACTTGAGTGAAACTTAATGTTGTTAATTTTATCTAATACAGCGTTTTTGTATAGTTAAGCACGTTAAAGGAAGTTTTAACTCTTCATAAATAGTAATAATATTCTTTTGGTGTCTAGAATAACTTTGGTGTACTGATTTTCTAATAGTTCAACTTCTGAATATAAGTCTGTAAGATTGTAGTAATGTATCAAAGTATGTGTCTTTTGTTGAAGCTTAGCGGGACCTTGTTTTATGGGTAGAATGCCTGCATTTATGCTGATATCCTTTATTATTGTCCCTCTTGTGTCGCAGAAGGACCTGGAAAATCATTTCAATTTTCATTTAATTTTCTTGGTCTTTGGACAATAGACAAATATATTTTTTCTTGGGTGTTATGATACTTAGGATTTATCTCGGCTGTTTTTAAAGTTTTATTTAATGATTTTAAATTTTGTTTCGTGTATTTGTTTTTTCTTTTACTTTGTTTTTGTTTGTTTTTTTACAAATATTTCCTGTGGCAAATCGGGGGCCTCTTCCCTGCTTTGATTTATTTTATTTATAAGTTTCTCCTTATGTGTAGAATTGATTTCATTTATTTTCTGGTAAATTAACTTTGTTTTTTCTTTGTGATTATTTATATAATCGTTGAGAATTTGGGTTTCAAGGTCAACAGCAAATAGGGTGTCATCCCGATATGACCATTAATTATATCTATTGGTTTTAATTTAATGATCGAGTGGATTGTATTATTATTATAGGCTAGAATGGCAAGCCTAACTTTATTGCCCATTGAATCTTTTTTATATGCATCTTAGTTATTAAATAATCTAATGTATTCCATTATTGTTGAATGTAGTCGTTCTACTAGGCCGTTTGACTCTGGGTGTTGTGAACTGGTAAAATGAACTTGAATTTTGTGTAGGGATAATAATTCTTTAACTAAAGAGTTATTAAACTCTGTTCCATTATCATAAATGATTTCGTTCGGGATGTTGTGATGCGAAAAGAACTTGATTAATTTATTCATTATTTCAATTTCTTGTCCTGACTTTAATTTATATGTTGTGGTGGTTGGTTCCGCTGAGCTGGAAAGCATCAAAGACATTTTCCGTGGTAGCCTGCTTCATTTTGTGGTCATCGACCGGTTTCGGGCGTTCGCCCATCTTAAGAATGCGTTTTTCAGACAGTGTGACAACACAGACTTCAGTCATCCTGAAGATGGGGCGAACGCCCGAAACCGTCGATGACCACAAAATGAAGCAGGCTACCACGGAAAATGTCTCTGATTTAATTTATATGCTTGCGCGTATCTGGAAAATGTGTCGATTAAGTTAAGAATTTAGTTTTTTCAAATGTTACTGTATCCTTATGAATGATCTCAAATGGCTTATTAGGATTAGGGGTAATATTGAGTTTAAGCTTTAAAAGTTTTCTATCATATTTTGTTAGTTTACATACTTCACATTTATTGATGAAGTTTTGAACATATTTTCTTAGATTAGGCCAATAATATATATTTTTTATTCTTTCCTCGGTTTCAACAATACCGCGATGGTAGTTTTACCGGTGTGGTATTTATCAATGATTTTTATAATTTCTTTCACATCTACAACGTCTTTACCAAATTTAAAAAACTGTATAAAATGTGTTTTTAAAAACCTTTTTTCTTTAAATTACACACTATATAATTAATAATAGTTAATATTCAACTAATAATGTTAATGTTCATTTAACACACTAGTTGGGAACTCTACTGTCCTTTCTCTATGAAAGTACAATTAGAATTAATTTTAAATTGTCTCTTCTCTTCTCTCATATCTGGACAAGTTACATATACTCGTACAGTAAGAGGGGGTTTCTTAGTAATGCACACTTGCATTATTGCCAGCGCTAGAGAATGATAACAGCAACTTACTTCTAATTATGTTATGACCTAGAACTTATATATATATATATATATTTTTTTTTTGTGAGGATTCTCACTTTTAATCAGAGTAATGGTACAGACAAGATAACTATAAATAACTATGATCTCGAAGATTGTATGCAGCTGGCTCTGAATCTGTAAGAATATATAGTTGGAATGTTGAAGCAGTGAGTTGGAGTTCATCCTTATGGTTACGCTAAACTTAAACATTTGCGCACACTTTCTTCCTCTGGAAGGCTAAGTTTAGACTATAAGTGATAGATTTGTCAGTGTTAATTACTGTTAGGCTGAGAAACTCTCAGAAGTGCCAGGATCTCTGGAGAATGACTTGTCTATTATCTAATACAGCAATTTTCAGCAGTAATGATATTGACATTTTCTGGAAGCACTAATAATCAAACTTAAATATATGTAATCCAAATTTGATTATAATTATCTCATTTTGATCATTCTTTTCGTTTTATAGATGTCAATCACTTATATATGAAATTCATGAAGACAGACTTCTGTGGAACATGTATTCATTAGAAGCGGCCAAAGCATTCTTTAGGTATTTATTATTGCAATAATTGTTGACTAAAAAACAGAAACAATCAAAAAATGGTGATTTATTTTCATTTCCAGATATTTATATACAGGAAAATGTGACCATTTATGGTGTTTAACGACCTTAGAAAAGGCAACTGTAAAACGTCTAGCCCGTCTTTATCAATTAAACCATTTAGAAGAAGTATGAAATTCATGATAATTGTTTAATTTCATGACGTAATTTAATTTTTTATTAAATTACAATCATTTGATAAAATACGTCAGAAATTGGAAAGGATTAGCCATTCCTACATTCTTTATTATTTCAGGTTCTGATTAAGTTACATGATACTACATATGATCAGATGAAATCACAATCTAGAAATGACCGACAAGTTGTGGAATCGATCAATAAATTAACTTACTCGTCTTCCTTATTATTGTCAAACTCACCAGAGAATCTGACTTCAAGGCTAAAGCCACAGGTAGTTACTCATTAAATTTTATTTATGTCTTCTTTTTTTTCTTCAGCATGCGTCTATGTAGAATCGGATATACGATTCTTCTAAATTTCTGTTAAAAAATCTTTTTTTTTTTTTTGTTACTTAAAGAACTCAAGTACAAACTCAGAAGAACACCAGTTATCTGGGATAGAAGACAATTCAATAAATAATCTGAGTAATACAGAAATAAATTCGGCCATGATTATGTGTAGTGACCCTTACGAATCTGTAAGATCTCCGACTCTTTCATATAAGTATGTCGGCGGTTTACAAAGCGATTGTGCCAACAAAAATGTTGCTCACTGTAATGTCAAGAAGTAAGTATTTTAAAGATATTCTTTTTAAATACTCTTGAACAACTTCGTTGTTCTTTGAACAGACCAGCTCCGTTTTGGCGAAACCCCCCTTTTCAGGGCCAGTGGTGCTTTCACTTTGCAGTACTATTTTAACCACTCAACTTACCTTATTTGATATGCGGACACTGGCATCGAATAAGTACCATTAATATTTATTGAATTGAAATTATTTCTAAAGCTCGCATATTTAAGTTTAAAGATGTTTTGTTCAAAGATTATTTATTTTTAACAATGAATCAAAATACAATAACAATAATTGATGGATGATGAAATGTTCACTTGCATGTACAATTGCTCAACTATGTTTATAAAACAATTATGTTACAGATCGCTAGAAGCATATTTTCAAGAATCATTTCCAGCATTGACAAATTTATCTGGTTTATCTACTTCAGTTGATATAAATCTCGCAGCCAATGAAGTGAATACTTCAGCGCAGAGTGACCAAGATTCCAATGGTTTACTGTGCCAAACGCCTGATATAGGAAAAAATAGACATTTCATAGATTCTCCATTAATTTCTTCACATAGCCCTAAAAGTTGGTCATCATCGTATTCAACTTCCGATAAAGTCTCTGCGCCTTCAACGACATTCCCACTTAGCTCACCCAGGAAATCAACTACTCTACAGTTGACACCTAGTTGTTCTTCTTCTGAAGTATACTTTTCTAAAAATGTTACACCTTTTCCAGATTACGATTCAATGATAACTCCTCAATTGAAGGTATTTTATGTATTTAAGGGGGCCAAGTTATGATTGTATTTATGCTTTTTTTTTTACATAAACATATTCTTTTTAGAGAGAATTGAAAAAATTTGGTCTTAAAGAAAATTTAGGTTCTACTAAGGCTAAATTATTATTAAAATATATTTATGACCAAATTCATCCGGTAGTGGAATCTGATGGTGAGGAGCAAGACAATTCTTCAGCACAAACTCAGTCATCGAGTGCTAGTGAGTAATTGATAGAATTTACACGATTAGTATTATGAAGCTTATTATATCAGTATTATGTAAAAATGTCGTTTGAAGTTCTTTAATGTGATTTTTAAAAAAATCTGGTTTTCTTACTGGAGTTAACAAATTTCAAACTTATAATTTTTACTAAATGTCAGTCTTCAGTTTTATATCAATGGGAGATTTAAATTTAATAAAGTGACTTTTTTGAGGAAAGCATAACCTGCCCCCCCCCCCCCCACCAAAAATTCTTTAATAGATCTTTCGAAAAAGTTTCAAACAAAAGTGATAGATCTCTATATTCATAGTTAGTATATCAAATTTAATGAAATTATTTAAATGAATTCCCGGAGAAATGTATCATATAAAAGAAAATCGTTGGAGCCATTTTCGAGAAGGTCGCAAAAAAATTGAAAAATCCATTTATCTCTGGTTGACTGATTTTGTTCAAAATTATTTTCAGATCCCATGCTGGCATTTGAACTAAATAACAAGTTTAAACTTTCTGCGATCTTTTCTGTTTGAATTATACAAACACAGAGACCCTTTCTAAAAACCACTTTTTCGAACTCAGGTATCTCAAATACCTGTGAAAACTCAATTTCGGAAATGTGACACTATCGCAATATTTCCTCTTACCAGTAGTAAGAGAAAGTTAGAAAGCTACTCTTTTGCAATTTCAATGGGAATTTACAATCTCAAATTATTAGAGGCTGACATATTTTTATCATATATCAAAATATTGCTATTTATCGCTATTCATATTTTCAAAATACATTCCAATAAATATTCTTTTGCATAATTGATTTCTAAGTTGAATGTCGAGGAGCGATCAGAGAAAATCTGGTGTGAAACACTCACATCATTTTCTCTTACTCCTTAGTATAGTTATATGCTTATACATATACTTGAGAGGAAAGCATAACGCTACCGTTCCCCTAAAACACCCAAAAATAAAAAAATGTTTCAAATAAAAGTGATAGTTACTTATGTGTGTAAATAATATATGAAGTTTAAAGAAAATCAATGGAGCCCTTTTCGAGAAAATTAGAAAAAACTATTCAGAAAAGTAGCATTTTTGGATGATGGATTTTGCCCGAAATCTTCGTGTCTGGTGCGGTGGACCTACCAAATTTGGAATACCAAGTTTGAGCTTCTTGCGACTTATTGTTTTTGAGATATTCTATTAACACACACATACATACAGAACATTCTCTAGAAACATATTTTTGTGTTTAGGGAACCCCAAAACATTTATTTCCGGTGAAAACTCAGTTTCGAAAATCTGGCACGATCACAATACTAGCTCTCTTACCAGCAGTAAGGGAAAGTAAAAATAAACTTGTTCACGAATGTTCCGGTCAATTGTTCAGGATCTGTACAAATGAGACATACAAAAGTTACTAGATTACTAAAATCAAATAAAAGAATGACTGGCATTAACACCACTACATTGAAAAAGAATTAACAACAAAATGCATCATAATTCCATCTTCTACAGAACAGATACCTTTAAACATTTTTTATTATAATATCCTTCAATCCATACTATAGAAACTCCAATGATTTCTACCAACTTATCTTGTATTTCCGCAATACTATATAATGACGCTATACCAAAATCCCCCAATAATCGTGATACAGTTCACCTAGTTAAATTAATTGTAGTAATATTTTTCTGTAATTTATTAAGTATAAAGTGTTGTCTCCAGC
This sequence comes from Triatoma infestans, assembly GCA_011037195.1. NCBI lineage: Eukaryota > Metazoa > Arthropoda > Insecta > Hemiptera > Reduviidae > Triatoma > Triatoma infestans. The sequence continues at coordinate 38,561 of JAAEAF010007162.1, forward strand.
GAGAGTCCGGAGGCCGGCATTGCACTGAAAAGACTCCGTGCGCTAATGACCATAGATGTTGATGCGCCTTAAATTAAAAAAAAAAGGAAGTTTAAATTTGTTTTATAGTTATAATTTTTTTTTTTTAATTTTATATATAGGTATATGTATTTTTCTTAAATTCTTATTTGATTAATTTTATTAAACTATCTTTCTGTTTGCACAATTGTAAAACCTAGTAACTACTCGTACTTCTCTTTTATGCGCCTTGAAGAGTCAATAAATTTGCCGTAACAAGTTTTTTCTTTGATCGCTCCTTGACATCACAACTTATAAATTTATTAAAACAACAAGATAGACAAGTTCAACAATTCTTTTGCATCTTCTTGTTCACGCCTAGAAATTTACAATTCCTAATTGCTTTTTTGTCTTTTTTTTTTTTTAATCTGTTTTCTAGAACATATTGATTCATTAACCAAATTAGTTGGAAATATTGTGAAGAGTAATAAGGAATTGTATACTCATATACTATTATTTAAACCAATTTGGTTGGAAAATTTCTATCAACTACTCAAAGAACAAGGAATTGTTTGTTCGGCTAATCAACTGAAGGATGCTCTCAATACATTAGTAAATTGTTCATTTCGTTTTTGACTTAATTGGACTATTATTGATTCATTTTTTATGTATACGAGTATATTCCGCTTCGAGCTCTTGATTGTGTTCTAGCTAATCTAAGGAAGAAAATATCAGGAGATTTTTATGTCACTCCATTACAACATAGCAATTACATTTGATATTTGAAATGGAATATAGCTGTTTCTACTTAATGAGATAACGCTGCCATTTCTTTGGTTTAAATTAAAAAGTTTCATTATGTACGTAGCTCCCCTCTCACTTACTTCTTTTCCCTTACAATTGTTTAAACATATACTTGATGTAAAACACTTAGGCCTTCGGGTTGAGGTCGTGTCAGTGGTTTATTGTGAACCGACGTTTCGTCCACATTACAATAGGCTTCTTTAGGGTAGGTCGTCTCTAAAGCTGAAACAACGCTGACAAGAAATAGGGTGGGTATTGTAGAGCAATGAGTAGAGGGGTGAATGTTAGCTTCCCCCTCCACAACTGGGCATGCACCATGTACACTGAAGTCCTTGCCCAAATGAGCAATTGTTACGACCGTATAGTAAGAGAAGCAGCAAAAACAGAAAAAGAGGACAACTGTTTCAATAGAGATGAACAGAACAGAGGAAAACCTCCGTCTGAACAGAACATGGCTGCTCCTGCTCAAAGAAAGGAGAGAAACCGAAAAGGAAAGAATATTTGCGGTTTTCCTCACTAAAACAAGGTTATAACTGTAGCAATGAGGCAGTGGGAGGGAAGACTAAGACTTCGTCACCCAACAGTGAATCATACGCAAAGAAGGGAAAATTAAGCCCGCATACTACCAACAGCCATCTACAGAACGGAAGCTTTAGAGGGGAAAGAAGCCTATTGTAACATAGGGTATTGTCGGTTTACAACAAAACACTGACGTGGTCTTAATCCGAAGACCTAAGTGTTTAACGTGACAATGGCGGCGGAAGCTTGATATTGGTTGTTGTGGTTGGATCCGCAGAGCTGGAAAACGTCAGAAATATTTTCCGTGATAGCCTGCTTCATTTTCTGGTCATGGACCGGTTTCGGGCGTTCGCCTATCATCAGGATGCCTTGATAAACAGTGCGATAACAGAACTTACATCGAGCAAAATCAGTTTATACACCATGTGCAAGTATTTGTACCCTCAATTCATATGCTCTGTGCAAGTCTTTGTTACCGCATTGTTTTATCAAAAGATCCTGATGATAGGCGAACGCCCGAAACCGGTCGATGACCAGAAAAATGAAGCAGCCTATCACGGAAAATATCTCTGATGATTATATATACTTTGATTTCCTTAATATCTCTACATTATATAATAAATATGAGTCTCTTAATTTGTGTATGCACAGGAGCACATTTTTATCAGTTAAAAATCATGAAATATATTGTAAATAATCAAAAAGGTTAAATAATTAAATAAATTTAAATGAAGACTTCATATTATTAGATTTTTATTAAGAACAAAATTGGTATAAATTAAATTTTGATTTTTTGTTTGTTTTGGTATTGCAATTATTTATAACTAAACATTATGCTTTATTCTAGGGCATAACATACAGGACTAAAAATACCAGGAAAATAATATCGAGCAAGAAATCGAGCAAAAGATGAAAGAAAATATAAATATCACAATCTAAAACCTAATTTTAAATGATCAAATATGCTCAATGCACTGATTTTTATTAAATATATGTATATATTTTATATTATTGTGATATTTTATTTATCATATGATTTTCTTCAAAGGAAGTGTTTATATGAGAATAAATGGTTAAAAAAATAAATGTAAATAAAATCTGAAGTGCAATTATTGAATATTTTTCGATTTTTTTTTTGTATATTTACTAATAATTATTTAATTTAGTTTTAGGAGAAATTGTGTCGTCAAAATTTGTTTTATCATATTTCTTTCTTCTTTTTTTTTTTTGTAATAGAATGTATGGACTATTTAGAGAACAAAAATAAGTGGGAGATGTAAATAGAACTTCAATGCCCCTATTATAAGGATTAGATATGTAGATTGTAACAGCATTTTGATTCAGTTCAACTTTTTTTTGTCATTAAATAGAAAAGAAGTTTTGTTAGTCAAAATCGAATATGTACATTAGGTTTAAAAGTTAGCGACACGTGAGTCCTAATAGTTAGTTTTCATGTCAGTAAAATATTGCAGTTTGTAGCAGATTGTCAATTGCACTTTTGACATTGAATTTTTATTTATATTTTGTTTTTTGGCAACTATACAAAAGGGGTTATCTATAACCTCAATATATTAGGTTAACCGTCTGTAATGAAGTGTTAATTTGATATATAGTAGTATCTCCAGTGACCTCTTTTTTTCGTTTTAATAAAAAATTAGTTGATGATTTCATATTAAGTATTCGATTCTCTTAACGAATTCGCTGGGCTTGAAATAAATAAGGTAAACAATTGTGATATTTGAAAACAGTGATACTTATTAGTAATTTATAGTAATTAGTTAAATGATAGTTTCAAATTTAAGGAATATCATGTGCAATATTCACAGTAATGTCAACTGCCGAAGAGAAAGTATATACAGAAAAATATGGTAGAACTGAATCTGAAGAGGACAATCTAGGGCCGATTGTATTTCGACTAAAAGAATGGCTTGATAAACAAGAACATCTCCCACATATTACGAGTTAGTTTATAAATTCTCTCTTTATTTTTTGTTTCATTATACAATAGTTGAAGGTTAATACTTGACTGGAATGAATAGGCTAATTCTTGCAATAAAATATTGTTTTTACTGTTGCCCAGATGACAAACTTCTATATCATATTGCTGCTGCATCTAAGGGTAATTGCATGCGCGCTTGCAAAAGGCTTGATACATATTATACTGTTAGAACGTTGATACCAGAATTTTTTTCACGTAGGGACCCATCTGATGAAGAAACGAAACGCAGCGCCAAATGTCTGTAAGGAAATTAAGTAAAAAGTAACACAGTTAATAAAACTATGTATAGCCTTGTTCGTAAGTTCTTAGAATCTTTAAATTTTCTGAAAAAGGTTAAATGAATCTCTTAAGCGGCCTCTACACGGTCAATATCAGTATTGACATTATAACCATCAATACGCGTGCTAACCAATCACAAACTTCGTTACTTCAATAATATTGATCGCGTAAGGTAATGAAGTATTGCGATTGGTTAGCACGAGTATTGATGGTTATATTGTCAATACTGATATTGACAATATTATTGACCGTGTTGAGGCCGCTTTAGAATTTTAATATAAACTCTTTTGTACTACGTTTTTTGAAGTTAGTTTCAACTTCTACAATTCTCGCTGTACAAATATTTAATATTTTAGGAAAGTACTAATTGCGATTATGCATCAGAGACAATTTCCGTGGTAGCCTGCTTCATTTTGTGGTCATCGACTGGTTTCGGGCGTTCGCCCATCTTCAGGATGCGTTTTTCAGACAGTGTGACAACACAGACTGGCACAGAGCGAACTTAGTTTTCACACTGTGTGTGAAACAACTTAGTTTCACACTGTGTTTTCACATGAGTGTGAAAACTAAGTTTGCTCTGTGCAAGTCTGTGTTGTCACACTGTCTGAAAAATGCATCCTGAAGATGGGCGAACGCCCGAAACCGGTCGATGACCACGAGAAATGTCTCTGATGCTTTCCAGCTCTGCGGAACCAACCACCACAACTGCGATTATGCATGTTGCTTTTTTTAAAAAGTAGTGACCCCTTACATTAAATATTTACTCTTCTTGGATTGAAAATGAGCAGAAATCATGATCATGCTATATATTCATTTGAAGTGATATTTATTCATTCTTTTTTAATAAAAAAAATAACTGAAAATCACTTAAGTCTCCGAGTTGAGACCGCATCAGTGCTTTGTTAGAAATTGACGTTTCACCCATTTGCAATGAGTTTCTCTTTGAAAGCTAATGGAGCTTATATTAATGCTTGCTCCATTAGCTTTGCTTTCAATGTGAAACGACTCTAAAGAGCTCATTGAAAGATGAGCGAAATGTCGGTTTCTAGCAAACAATGACGCGGTCTCAATCCGGAAGTGTTTTTCATGAAAATGGCCACAAAGGCTGAAAGATAATCATTCTTTTGAAATAATTTTGTCATTATCACTATGTTTTATTCTAATCTGTGGTCGGAGCCCTCTGTCAAGAGATGCTTTTCGACCTCTCACGCCCTTTAGCCCCCTTATATTTACTTAAATACCTGCCGTGTATCATTTATGAGACACACAGATTTTCCATTTCGAGTTTGGTGCAAGAAATTCTTTGTCAGAGTTGAAAAATATTTTATCACATTTCTCAGAAGTGGCTCTGGAAGACCGACCAATTTTGTCTGAATATTTCCTGATAGTCAAAGTTTTCAATCAAGGCAGAGTTGATCGTTGCTCACTCCATAATAGCTAACCAAGTGTAACTTGGATTGCCTCCGCCCTGAGGAAAAGAAGTAAGCTAGGAATTATGTTAAATAATCCAAAACAAAAGACATCACACCAGCAGGGCAGTCCAAAGTTTGTGATACTCTCACACAGTAAAAGTATAAAGAACACTCCGATGAAAAGTTTGTGATCCATTGGAGACAGTGAATATGGTATAGAAAAGAAATAATGAGGTGATCATATGTCGGACCATATACTTTTCCTTAAGGATTAAATAAATCGAGACTGTCCCCGCTAAGTATGCGTTAGTGGTCCGTTAATGAGTTAGCCGAGATATACACAATAGAATCGTTGTCGGGAGTAGGTGTTTGGGAGTATTAAGACGGATATTCTATAATAGATTCCTGTCAAGAAACACCAAATTAATGATTACAAGTCAGTCCTTAGACCTGTTGTAACATACGGCTCGGAGCCGTGGACGTTGAGGCATGCCGACGAATTAATTCGAATCGCTGGGAGAGAAAGGTATTGAGGGCGTTCTATGGACCAATGTGCCAAGTTCGAGTCTGGAGGTGCCGAATTAACGCGGAGTTAAGAGAGTTATACGGGGAATATAGTGTATGTGGTCAAGCAGGAAAGGTTGCGTTGGGTGGGGCATGTGTATAGGATCGAGAATAAGGCAGTAGACCGATGGGGAGGCCTAGGCTGTTATATGTGCAATATAGAGGAGGATCTCTAATATCAGAAGATAAGACAGTAGAGAAGAAAAGCTACAGATACCTATCTAAGGCTTGGGGTCTTGTAGTGACGGAGGCCAAGCCCAACACGGGCCGTAAAGCCACAGTTGAGTTGAGTGGTCCAGTACTTGCATTAATTTTAAAATGCATATAACAATTTTTTCAGGGCAGGCAGTTTTCTACCAAATATTACAACACCCGATGGTTGTAAAATATTTCTGATTGCATTGCTGGATCAAGATCCTAGTGTGTTTGAGATACTCTCATATATGCGGAGAATTTATATGCTCTTAGATATGTATTGCATAAATGGAGACCTTAATCCTGGTCAAGGAGTCTATTTTCTGATAGATGCTAAAGGTGCCAGTATTGGACACGTGATGAAAATCTCCCCATCAGTACTTAGAAAGGCTGTCTTCTGTACTCAGGTCTTTATTTTATTTTTCATTGCTCTAATATTATAATTTTAATTGTTAAATATATCGGTTTGATTTTAAAGAAATTGAAATATTGGGTTTCAAAGCCATTCAAATTATATATATTTTTTTAAAAAATCGGAAAATGAAAACCTTTTTTTTAAAAAAAAAGGTTTTCAAATCGTCAGGCCTTAAAATTGTAACGAGATGTTTATACGGTAATTATTGCTCTGCGTTCCGAGTCCATTGGTGCCCTTCTTCACGACCTCTTTAGGGTAGGAGAGGAGTGATGATACGTTGAGATAGAAAATGGATTTTTAGATGGAATAGAGCTACGTTTAGATTTCGGTAGTTATTTTCTTATAGAAATATTTAATCATTATTTTCTATTTTTCTGCCTTTAGATACGATAACTAACAATAAAGCATTCGTAGATTTCTGGGGGGGTGGGGGTATCATTTTTTAAATAAAACAAAATAAATTTAATTTACTATTAATAATTAATTTACTTTTAAACAATTTTTCTCCCAATTTTAGGATGTATATCCAATAAAAATAAAAGGAGTGATCTTTATAAATGTTAATGACTTTATAAGAATGACAATTACTACCCTTGTTATGCCTCTCTTTCGGCCAAAACTTAGAAAAAGGGTGAGTTTAGCAATAATTATTTCAAAAATTATAAACTTTCAACTATGTATTTGTTGGCATGAACAAATTCATAATGTTGAGTTAATTGAAAATATGAACTATATCCTTTGATTAATTAGCATTTTTTAGAGAAAATCGCTTTTTTCTCTTTTATTTTTGTTTTGTTTTTGCTTTGTCTATTAAACAGTTCCACATTTATGGTAGTCAGTTTGAAAAACTGAACAGCCTTATACCAAGAGACATTCTGCCTTTGGAATTTGGTGGTAATGGAATGTCAGTTCATGAAATAACTGGTTAGAATTTCCATTAACTCTTAATTATAATATTATTATTTATGAAGCATTATAGTACCTAGCATTGTTTTTACGAGCGATGTAAATAAATTGTAGAGTTACATATTTCTATGTTTACAAATGATTTGAAAATAAAAGTAATTTATCCATCACCACTCTTAACTAGGAATGATAGTTTGCCAGAATATTATTTTAATTTCAACTATCCTGTTAGTTTATATAGGATTGATAGGACTTCAAAGATGATTAAAGATCGGTAAGAACATAATGCAAATTTACCTGATGTCACCTATATACTCAGGACATTCCAGTTTATTGATCAAGCACTAACAACCTCATTTAATAAAAAAGATAAAATATAATTTTAAATACGAAATGTAGTGACATTTTTAGGAGTTGGTCAGAAGACCAACAATTTCATAGTTTGATTCCATATTTAGATTGAGTAATGTTAGACTTACTAAACTCTTTTTTATTAACGCGAATTATAAACACTGCAAGGACTCTTTACATTGTAATATTTTAGAGTGTAATTATGGAAACGTGAAAAGAGAGTGGCTAATTGACTGGAAGAATGACGGTGTGAGTACGAAATACATTGAACGTTGACGGATGACTGTGACTCAAGGAATGAGAGTGAGAGCCCGGCATCTTTTTTAAAACAGGAGGCTGGACTAGCCCCTAATTTTCTTTAACTTCTTCCATTACCCAGATGCTCTCCTCAGTATGCTTGCCCCTTCTTCGAGCTTGAATAGGAAGAAATGGAGTGAACTTGAGGTGGGGAGTGATTGTAACTGTTACACCGAAAATTACCATTAATTTTAAAAAATCATATATGAGCTTACCCAAGAATTCATTAATTGAATAAGAGAATGATATAAAATGGCAAAAATGAAGTTCATATAATTTTCCTTAATCGCACCTTTTAACTAACACAACTGACAAATTTTTTTCATAGTTAGAATGTTTACTAAATATATCTTTTTTAATTAGTATACTATTTTGAAAGAAAATCATGGAGCCCTTTTCTAGAAAATTGCAAAAAAAAAAACGGTAATTTCGCATTTTTATTAAACGGTCTCGGGTTCAAGTCCAGCTGTGCTGCCCTTAGATTTTCTCTTCCTAGGAGCCTCTACAGCTCACTGTCTGATGATGGAAAATCTTGTCTGAAACGAGAGAACACTGTCCGAAGGCCGGCAGTGCATTGAGAAGTATCCGGGCGCAAATGACCATAGATGTTGATGCGCCTTAAATTTGAAGGAAAAGAAGAAAAAAAAGAAGATATTCTAACTCTGAATGGTCTCTTGTAGGTTTTAGATGACTGACTTTCGTTTAATTTGGCAGTTTAGAGAGAAGCCTATTTGAGCTTGCAAAAAGGAAATAAAAATTTGAGCTTTCTGAATTTTTTGTTTTAGAGATATTTTGTTGTTCACACAATTATATAGACATCTTTGAACTTATCAATTATTATCAAGCTTCGTTTTCTTCAATTCTAAACAGAATTCCAATTTTACTTCATCTTTAAACTTAGTGGTTCATCAAGTGGTTGTATAGATAATCAAGACTAAATTATACTCGTTACAAATATGAGTATAAAATATATCTATCATAAAAGAACCGTTAAATACTATATATAAGCAATTTTAACTGTGGAAATATTTCAACAACTTTAATCTATTGGACACGGACAATTAATTACAATGATAAAAATTTATGACAGAATTGTGTATAATATATGCATAAAGTAAAGTAATCTTATTTTTTCAGGCGGGCTTAGCGTCCAATTACCAAATATTACATCTTTTCAAAACTCACAAAAATGTACAACAATATTTAGATAAAAATAGTTTTGTAGGCTTTGAAAAAGATATAAAATATACCGATACCTTAGGATTTTAACATTATTTTTATTCACCGAAACTTGCCATTTTATATGTATGATAACTTGGGTGAAAAACATCAGACAAATTAAATGACTATAAATCTATTTTTTATTTTTGTTTCTAATTGATATCCCCAAATAACTAAATGTTATTGCAATAAGATATAGTAGACCATCTTAAGTTCTTCATATATTATTTTTAACTAGTTATAATAACAATTTTTCTTTTCAAAATATTTTATTACAGATAGAAGTTTGCAAGATTTAATTTCTCAAAGGGCTTGGTTCTTAACTGAAGGTTCTGATACATCAGACGAAAGTAAACGCAGTGGCAAATGTAACTATTTTTATAACTTTATTTCAATTTGAAGCTGAAATTGCATTTTAAGAGTGTCAAGAATTTAAAAATATAAATAAAAGTGAAACAGTTATATGATATTTTAGGTGTCCGTGGCCATTTTCATGAAAAACACTTGAGTTTCCGGGTTGAGACCGCGTCAGTGGTTTGCTAAAAACCGACATTTCGCCCAAGTTGCGATGAGCCTTTTCAGGTTCGTTACACCTTGAAAGCCATTAAGGCAACCCTTACCCCTTATTAACTTTCAAGGTGTAACGACCCTGAAGAAGATCATTGCAACATGGGCGAAACGTCGGTTTTTAGCAAACCACTACATGGCCTCAACCCGGAAACTCTGATTTTCATTTTCTTGGTTTTTAAGAGAAAACATATGTTGTCTAATAAAATATTAGAACTTCTAAAATAAGGAACTTTTAGAAATTATACAGAACTCATTTTCCACTAAGACATTTGAATTTTATATGGTTGTTTACTAATTTCATTTATGTTTTAGGTCCTGTCAATCTACCTGGTTGCTGTGTTATGTAAAGGATAGGCATATTTTTTGAAATGTATATTTTTATAATTAAAAAGGAAAAAAGGAAGTGTTATTATTTGAAATTCAGACTTGGAATTTTTTTTTTTTTATCCTACACTTATAACTGAATTTTGAAGCCGTTAAAGAATTTCCGATCTTGCCTGAGTTTGATCTGATAGCTGAAATGAGTATTTTTTTTTTTTGAGCGCATCGACGACTTGCGGCCAATATGAGTATTATTATTTCTTTTCTTCCAGCCTCTGCTGGGTGAGGGACTTGGCGTCCTTTAGGCAAGGGAAGTACCTGAAGCTTATAAAAATATTATATAAAAAAATCTAGAGTGAAACACACACAATTTTCTCTTACTGCAGTTTACAAAATTGTAATTGACAGATTTTATAATAAATATACCGTAATTCGTCGGTATTTTTATGGAGAATATCGCGAAAACTGAAAAAACACTTGAGTAAAAATGCAATTTCGGTTTACTAATTTTCTTGAAACTCGGAATTTTTGCAATCCGAAGAGGCTAAGATCGAGTGGTGGAATTTATAAAAATGTTTTGGTTTGATCGCTTTCGATGACTTTATTTGGTGCCAGCACCAATGATTGATTGATATAATCTATTAAGTTATGAACTAATTGTATTCATGCTTCATAAAAACATAATTTCTCTACTGGCAATCATTTTTCTATTCTCAATACAGAAGAGTTTGAATGAGTAGCTATGTGAATGCTTTTTAAGTGTGTGCGAAGGGCTACGTTTGAATTCGTACATAGCAGTAACTGGTAGATTCGAGGTGAAATGGCTGTCCGCTAAGTTCTTAGAAGAAATCTTAAAATTGCCAATAATGTCCTTTATTCAGGTCCTGTCCTAAAAACAGCTCACGAGCACTAGAGATAAATTTGTTATCAAAATATAGTAATAGGTTCAGTCTATATATAATTCGACCCATTTGGAAAAATACGTTCTAATATAAAAAAAAATGATTATCAAAACATTTGTTAGAGTTAGTTGCAATTAAATTTCCGAAGCTCTTTTTCAATCCAAGTTGTCGATTTCATTTACATTACCAGTACATACATGAGTACTCCTTCGTAAAAGCCTAAGTGGCGGGACAATTTAAATTTTTCCTGGGCTTCTGAACGAATTGATACCATTGCAACTAGGAAAGGAATTCAACTTCTTTTTTAGCGCCCTTTTTGTATTTCTTTAAAAAAGTTTTATATGCCAAATGTGCCTTCTTAAGATAGCCATCTGAGCTCAAACTCATAATGTGTAAAAAAATAGCAGTAAGGGACCGTTAAGGTCTTTCCAACGGATGTTGAAGGCAGTGATATATGTCGTAGTGTAGGTTATCTTTTTGTTTATTGTGAGGTTACCTACGATCCGCTGATTTCAATCTCAAAAATCTTTGAATATCAATAGTTTTAAATACTATTTCTTGTTAAGCATAATTGAAATGTGTTGCTAAATTATTGTGATATAACATCTATAAAAAAAAATTTATTTCACGATGTTTCTGCAACTCTTTTTTGAAAGTTGCAAAATGCATCTTCAAAGACCTCTAACGTAACCTATACTCTTTGTAAGGAATATGACTTTAACTACCATATTGAAGATAATTTGTTCTATTTCATTTTTACATTACGAGTTTTTTTACAAGTACAAATATGAGTACCCCTTCTTACTATTATTATAAGCCTAAGTGGCAGGACAGTTTGAATTTTACCTGGGCTTCTGAACGAATTGATACCATAGCAACTAGGGAAGGAGCTCAACTTCTCTATGACAGTTTATTAGCTAATAAGGTAAAGTGATATCATTTCTTAACATAACGTAGGCTATTTGACGAAAATATTTCAAAACTAATGTTTTTTGTTTTTTTTTAAAAGGAATTAGTGACATTAACTGCCCCTCAGTCAGTAGTTAGCCGACATATTGAATATATCTCTAGTTATACTTATGATGAACTTGAAGAATACATTTCTTCATTGTTACAATCTCAACAAAAATTAGCTCGCTGCTCTAGAACAGAGTCTACATATTGTATTGTTTTACATCAACGTTTAACTTTACTAAAACGAATTCTCTATGCTTTCGCTGTTGTCAAGTACGACTTTAAAGAAAAGGTATTAATTTTTATTAGTATAAAAATTATTTTAAAAAAATGTGTGTATAGTGCATTAAATTTATAAACAGACAAAAAATTGATGCTATGGAATATCTTAATTTCGTTTTTTATGGATTTTTTTTTTAAGTGGAGTGCTGATGGTGCAGAATCCGATGATAGAAGCCCTACGATTTCTGAAGATGGACAGAAAGTTAATGTCGTTAAAGATGATTCGTTACCATCATATGGTACAGATGCACTGGTGGAAGTTGCAGTTAGATGTGGGCTAACTCTTTTGTTTAGCCTAATTAGGCAAAGTCGTCAGTTAGCCACATTGACAGGTATTTATTCGATTTTTTTAAAATATATTAGTAAGTGCATAAATATTTTGTAGACTTTAAGCTGAGAAATATGCTTACAAAAATTAATATTACTATTTGCAGGGAATACAACTCCCAGTCTATGTGGTGAAGTGCTAGTCACAGCTTTGGATGCAGTTCGATCTCTGCCTCCACTTTCGTTGACTGATAATTATAACCAATTGTCACCTCTTGGAAGGGAAACTATAACAAGAGTTTGTGATTTTCTGAAATCGTCTGTTTCGCTGCCAGGTTTCAAAATACATTATACGATAAATTTAAAGATTAAATTATCCTTATATATTAATTTTTTTTTTCATTTTCTAGAAGAAACGTCTTCTGATCGTGAAATGTGTTGTTCACTTTTGCTTGTAATCTCAGTACAGAGAGGCTGTTTAACAGCTATATTGGACTGGGCGAAATTAGCTTTATCAGTATCTTCCAGTTATACAATTGAACTTGATGGTAAATTGTTAATGGAATGTTTTGCCAGTATGATGCGAGTATTATCAGGACGTCCGTACAATATATTAGAGCTGGTGATTTCGGAAAGAATCCCATTATATAGAGCTGTGCTTATTCTACTTTTATTTGTAAGTGTAATTTTTCTTTTGTGCAACTTTCGAATTCTAAAAAAATAAAGGTTTATATATTTATATTTTTTAATAGAAAGAAGCCTTATAACGTTTATTTCTCTAGGTTGCAAATTTGGCTAGTGATTATACTGCAGAGGCGCGGTTAAACTGTGGCCCGTCCACTTCAATAAAATCTCAACAGAAAAATGAAAATAAAATTACAAATAAACAAGCAGATCTTGAGGTGGAAGATGATAATGTAATTCATGGAGAAGTGTTCATTTGGCCGACTAGGAAAGATTTTAGAAAAGGTGTTAGAATGGATGAGAATGCGGATTATAGAGTTAGCGGTTTGGAACCATTCAACAATATAGTACAAGTAATGGTTTTTAATTTAATTACTTTGTTATTTGTATTATTTAAGTTTTTTATTTCTTAATATACGCTTAAATCCTACTTACTAATGATGTGCTGCCACCTTGCGGCTAAGAAAATAAACTCTCCCCGGAAATCTGGTCTTCCAAATTGTATATTTCCAGTTAAAGTCCTGCGTTACATCTTTTTATCTTAATACTTAGATCTGGGTTTCTTAGACACAATTACTCTATTACTTTTTTTTTCTAAATGTTCACATTAACCTCTCAAATACGCTAATTAAAACTCTCTTTTCGATCGCCTTCTGAAAGCTTGAAATAATGAAAAACATGATAGAGACTGATCTCGTGCCATTTTTATTGGCGTCTGTTTAATGAGTGTATGAAAGGAAAGTAAATAGAAATAACAAAATGTCTTAAAAATAAACAATTGCAGGAAGCTGAGACTTGAGATCCTTTTTGGGTATCATCAAACATATCTTTATCTGTTAACTGGAAGGTTTTTCAGAATTTTTTCGAAAACGGCTGGGATGTCTTTCTTAGTATGCAAACTGCTCGTATGTAATATCAGTTTTGTTTGACACCTTTAAAAAAAATTATAAAGATACTTCGGTATCACATTGCGGCCTCTTGATTCCTATGCATCAACAAATTTAATTATACCGTTCTCCACTGGTGTATTTATATGTATATTAAATATAACTAAACTTTAATCAAATTTCCAAGGTAATGAATACTACCAATTAGAATTATAGTATGTGAGAACATGCAGAAAGTTATTGGAAAAGAATTGTAATTTCTGATTTACCTAATTCAAAAGGTTATAAACAGGGTTCATTTTACAGTTTTCTAAAATTAGGTTTAGCAAACCGTGAAACCTAATGTAGCTGCAATAGCTCTTTTGGATCTCAATGGTCTTGACTTTATAGTCGCCTATTTACATATCTCTCAGATATTGGATTTAGTTTTTTTTTTGACGAGTTGTTTGTTAATTTCGTTTATTTGAATTTATGTATTAATTTGATCATTTTTTAGATTTATTTTATGCTTTGATCTGAGATTTTTTATTTTAGTTATTTATTTTTTAAGATTCGTGTCAGTACATATTTTAGTACTTATTTAGCAGGATCTCTCGGTTAATAATCATCTTCTTTTTTTTTTTTACGTTTGTAAATATTTCGTGTCGAATACATTCTTACATATAAATTTATATTTACATAAATATAAATCTATTACATGTAAGTTAAAAGCTTACATAACCCTGTAAAGCAAGTTAGTAATATTTATTATTATAATTTTATTTAAAGAAAGATATATCTCTAAATTTCACAGATCGAAGCAGGAGAATGGAGTATTTATATATTGAATACAATGGGAGAACTGTATCGATGTGTGGGCAATAACAATGTATCGAGTATGTCTTCGTGGGTAGAGGAGCTTTTACCATTAAATGTAATAAGTGTTTCCACACCTAAAGGTGGCCAGAGAGGTATGCTCACTTTGGCGTTAACTAAAGGAGGAAGAGTATGGGCTTGGCCAGAAGGTTCGTTATTAATCCTCTCATTTTATACTAGTCCCAATGAAAATCAAGTAAACATATTAAACTTCTGGTTCTACAGATGATACACCCGATCCTGTACAACCAAGACCTGTAGGCGGCTGTTTACATGGGTTAAAGTGTGTTGGTGTCAGTGTAGGATATAACCATTATGCTGCAGTCACAGAAAATGGATTTTTGTATACTTGGGGTGATGGACGAGAAGGAAAATTAGGTTTGTTTTTAGTTTTTTTCTATCTTATTTTTTAATGTTTATAATTCAGTATTTATTTATTTGTAATGAATGAATGAATAAACTAATTAAAACTATGAAATATTATTATAAATTAATGCATTATAAATATTTTCTTTAAACTTTTCTGTTTTGTCGTGTTTCCAGGTTTAGGCGATTGTTTATCGAGAGAGAATCCATGTTTTTGTATTGCCAATATAATACAAGTTTCTTGTGGGCAGAGTCATACTGTAGCGTTGGCCAAAGATAGGACCACCATATGGCAGTGGGGAAACTGCGGTGGCCTGGTATTTACTACACCACAAAAGATTACATTAAATGGCGGAGAATGTACTAAGATTTTAGCAGGGATTGTAACTTCTTTGGCCCTTACACAACAAGGCGCTGTTAGTTTTTTTTTAAATTATTAATATGATCATAGCAAATATCTAATTGAAACACTTGATCGATCAGAACAGCTATATTTTTCTGTAAATTGTGATGCACTTGTATATATTTTATTTAAGACTCGCTAGCTGAACAATCTGCTCAGGCTGCATCAAAATCGCTTGAAAAAGCAAATTCCGGACTCTTATTTGAGCCTGGTCTCTCAAGCTCATTTCCACATAATCCGGTTCCACCTATTTATCAGGGACATTAAACTAAAATTATGTGTAATAATTTTTTTTTTTCTGTTCCTGTTGAGATCCCTCTTTTCAAATTTGAAAAACACATAAGATGAGGACCTGGGTGAAGGATGGAATCAGCTCCACTGCTAACGTGTTGCATTTGCTGGATTCGAGTAGCTTTCCCATAAATTTCTTGTCCCAGAAACTTCTACAGCTCATGTCGGTGATTGACATTATTGACTGTAAAAGCTCTACTAGCGCTGGCTTAAAAGCCATCAGTGCGCTGAGAAGGCTATGTGCGCCACTGTCAAAATAAAAATCGCAAACGATTTCTTTTCTTTTTCGTAGTAACGTACTTTTTTTTTTTTAATTTCTTTCTTTAAAGCAAAAAATTACAGATTTAAGTTTATGTGTAAGCAGACCAAACTATCCAAGATGAAGATTTCGGTGAAAATCGGGAAATCACACATTTTCCGCTTTTCGTAATTTTTCCCTGAACATCAAAGATTTGCTTCAGACACGGTTATATCTAATATGACTTCCTAATCATTATTATTACAAACACTTGTTCGGCAATATTGAATTTGGGTAAGCTCTGACATTAGGCTTCCTTTAATCACACACCAGTATGTTGTACGGTTCTCCAATTCATTTTTTAATGTCATGGAAAGTTTTGTACGTTGTAGACAGAAGAAATTGTATAATTATTTCACATCAGGTTTTTTCCCCTTTTAGTTTTAAAAAAGTCTTGAATATCTGGGATTTTATCTATCGTAGCATGCATGTTTTTGTTGATCCTGGCCGATTTCGGATTTTCATCCATCGTCAGAGTAAAGTTCATGTAGAGAGCTGACATAATGTTTTCGTTACCATTACACTTGATGATATGTGTGGGGGAGGGTATATTATATATACATCTATATATGTTAAATTAATAATTTTTTTTTTGTTATTAAACACACACATAGTAACCCTTATAACCTCCCCCGCATATCAGCAAGTGTAGTGGTAATGAAAACATTAAGTTGAAGTCAGCTCTATACACGCATTTTATAACTTTATTCTGACGATAGATGAAAATCCGAAACCGGTCAGGATCAAGAAAAACATGCATACTATTATGGATAAAATCCCAGATGATATCCAGTATTAGAATTCAGAGTATGGAATAGTTAGTCAGGAAAACAACAGAGTGCAGGTTTTAGCGAGTAAAGTCTCAAATATTGGCCACGCTTCAGAAACTGCCTCTTAATCACCTACTCATTCAGTTCTCAACTTTTAATTTCGTATTTTTTCTGTTCACTTATAATATCTAGTAATGAAAGATATGGTATATATGAGATCCAACTTTTGATCGAGTTGTATATTTATAAAGAAATTTGTTAGTTTAAGGCTGTTATTACATAGGTGGAGTGTGTGACCAGAGATTTTGCTCTGGGCAAGTCTGTGCTATCACACTGTTTATCAAGACGCACTGATGGGCGTACGCCTGAAACCGGTCGATGACCACAAAATTAAGACGTAAAATATCTCTGATGCTTACTTTCTTCTTCCGTTTTATGTAGATTGGAGTTTTCTTATTCTGATCTTTAAACTGTCATTCTTAAATAATATTATCTCTTCATCTTCGGTAAATTGAACTTAATTTAGTCTTCTTCTTTTTTTTCTTGAAGGTATATTGGTGGTGTGAGAATTCCAAAAATCGCTTTACACCAAAACAAGTATACTGTGTAAAGCCGTTCAAAGTATTGGATATAGCTACTGTTGACAATCATTGTTTAGCTATAGTTGAATCAGATGGAACTACGAATGCTGTTCGCTGGGGTATGGGCACAGAGATAGTTGTTGGTGTTTTGCCTACGCGGTTAGCTTCAGTAGGTGGAGCTACGAAAATCACAGCCGGTACGCACTACTGTGCTGCATGGTCATTACCACCTAATATCTCAGAAGAAAGGTTAGGAACATAGAAATTTGATTATATTTTTATTATATCATTCATTATCTATAAAATATTATAATTTTGTTTCAGACACATCAATAGTTCCATGCTTTGGCATATTCCTTATTGTGCCGAACTGAAGGAGCAAACATTTTCTATACTCCTTTATTTTCTAGAAAGTTATTGCAGTTCTTTTGAGGAAGATACAATACAGGCACCATTTTCAACTAAACTGTAAATAACTGATTATATTTAGAAATTTTCATATTTTATTTATTTATTACTTTCTCTAACTGCTGTTAGAGAAAGTATGGTTGCGATGTTGCCATATTTTCGAAACTGAGTTTCCAATACATGTTCTCGGATCCGCTATTTTATCCACGAATTTTATTAAATTTGTTACACTAACTACGAATTGATTAGGTACAGAGCTGTCACTTTCGTTGGGAATTTTTTTCTGAGAAAATTCATTTAAAGAATTTGGGGGGGGGATGGTTTCCTCAAAAAAGTAATTTTATTAAGTTCATATTCTCTAATTGATATAAAATTGCAAGCATCCATTTAATAATATGTTATTACAGAAAATTTGACAAATTTACAAGATTTATCTTGTAAACTGCAGTAAGAGAAAGTCGTTTGAGTGTTTCGTGAATTTATTTATTTTTTGTTCATAACTCAAAACTCAGTTTTAAAACAATTTTTTACAGAGAAGCCGAAGAATTTGCAAGTGCATGTCTGCGTTTATTGTATACACATCTCTCTTTAGCCCAACTTGCAGAAAGCGGTCCAGGACAGTTGTTAGGAAAACAAGCTGATTCAATGAGACATTATTTATTTAAGTAAGTTGAAAGTTGATTTTATGCTGCATGCATATGTGTGAGCTTGCAAAGTACAGGCTATTGCAAATTCAAACCACTCTTAGCAGTAAGTTCATGTTACATTTTACTTAATTCTTTTAGCTTTGCTTATCACTTCATCTCCCTAAGTTACAAATTACTTTAAAAGGGCAGAGGTAGGAATTAGGTGCTTTGGAAATTGTTGCAGCTTAACAGTTTTTATTTTATTTTATTCCTAGTAAGAGCAAGTAATGCGATCGTGTCAGATTTTCGAAATTGAGTTTTCACCGGCATACGAAAAATTTTTTTAGGGAATGGTGTATGTGTGTGCGGGTTTTAACAGAATATCTCAAAAACTAAAAGTCACCGGAAGCTCAAACTTGGTACTCCGTTTAGATACACCACCACATCAGACAAAGATTTCGGACAAAATCCACCAACCGGAAGTACGACTTTACTGAATGTTTTTTTCAGTTTTTCGTGATTTTTTTCGAAAACTGTTTCAACGATTTTCTTTAAACTTCGTATACTATATATACACATAAATACCTAGCACTTTTATTTAATACATTTTTCTGCGGGGATATAGCGTTACGTTTTCTTATAAAGTACCCCTTCAGCATATTATATAGTTTTACCAACTACAAAATAATAGACATTGAAAGCATTGATAGAATTCCAAATTTAAAGAAAATCGATCGATCGACCGGAATAGGATTCTGAGTATTTTGGAATGTTCTCGAAAATTGTTACAACGATTTTCTTTAAATATGGAATGCTTGCTGCATAGATTGAAACGTATCACTTTTATTTGAAACATTTTTCGGACAAAAATTGATTTTAGAGGGTTGTTAGGAATTGTGATTTAACATGATTGTGACGTAACAACCAACTTGCTGGCGAGCATGACAACATTAAGTATCTTTACAATTTTGATTTTATTCGTCGTAGGCTTGCTTCATTTTGCTGGTTCTCAAATCTTATAAAGGCAAAAATTATTTCAACTGTTAATAATTTTTGTATGTTTGTTTAATTTGCATTATGTTTTCAGACTGGTAGATCTAGAGATACCTTCTTCGGTTTCTTTGTTGGTAAACGAATGTTTAGCTGTGGGAGCATCATTGTTACTCCCGCCTCTTAGGGAACGATTGCAATTATTGCAGACTTTATTACCATATGGATCTCATTTGACTAAAGGACAGGTAAGGTTTTTTTTTTACATCCTTTATAAAACATGAATTCTTTTTAACTTCTATTTTAATATTCTATTTTGGACGGGCAGAAAATGCTTTTAAGCATTATAGTAACCAGCTTAGAAGAACGTACGCAACTTTCGAGCCTAATATCGATGTGCGGACTGACAGGTGCTGTTGATACTACATCCAGAGATTACAAATTAATTGACGATCTTTTAGACACATTACTTCACAACCTTAGCAGTAACACGGTAATTCTAAATAAAAAAAGTAATTTACAAGTTATTACTATAAAAAAAAATAATATTGTTAATTTTTTTAGAATGAAATCTTGGAAATGCTAGCAGATCAGTTGTCCGTGGATGGTGATTTTGAGGACAACCAGTGGCGTACATCTTTGAACAGTACAGCACATCTGAGAGATTTACTTACATCACTGCATACACATTTATTAGCACATTCCTATTTTAGAACTGAACAGCACAAAGAAGGCATGGATTTGAAAGATTTATTACAATTCTTGATTGCCCATCCGCATGCAAATACTGCTTACCATGATGTGGATTACAATGTAATTGTTAATTTATTTACTTTTTAAATTAATATCAAACAGTTGCGCCTAGCGAGCAAAATCAAGCAATAATCAACAACTAGTCCATTTCAAGCAAGTTTTTCTTGTTTATTGAAGCTGCTATCCAGAAGACAGTTTCTTTTAGAAGAAAAGCTTTCGACTTAAAGCGATTTTTTCATTTCAATTTTTTGTTTATTTTTGTATTGTTGGTAAACTAAGGGCATTAATTTATTGCTATAAATACACTATCGCATTAGTTAATTTAAATTAATTAACTTGAAAATAATATCATAAGTCATTATCGTGTAAAAAAAAAAAATGTTTTGTATGTTACTAACAGGATCCTCCGCCATCTATGAGATTACTCCAAGGACATATGAAGGTGTTACTGCCATTGGCTAGTGAGTTATATAAAAGAATGGGGGATATAATTAAAGATCATACGTCGCTTACTGACAGACTTTACGGTAAGACATACAAGACTATTTGTTCGTTCACTAACCTATTATTATTATTTGTTTTTTTTT